>JAEIIG010000551.1:0-20731 GCA_018904695.1 Drosophila parvula
TTAATCGGTTCTATTCCGTATTTCGAGTAATTCAGTTCGTTGTCAGTTCCCCAGAGCTGCCACATTAATACTTATAATATTGATATTAATACTTAATAATACTTCAAAACTATCGAGGCAAGACTGTGTAAAGCGATAGCTTTTTAGTATTTCTTTTCTAACAGCATTGGGCACAAAACATAACAAGAAGAGCCATCAGCTACAGTCATATTTGCAATCATAACTTATGTAAGTTTTACTTCACTCCAATTAATAACCCATTCCATTTAATGTTGTTTCTCTTACATTTGTTATATGGATTACCTGCCACATGGTGTCCCACTATAACTTTAGCCACAAAAAAAACCTTCCCCAACTAGAGCTACATAGGAGTGTGTGAGGTGTGAAACGACAGTGGTATAACATGTTTATATGATGTCTAATAAAATGAAGCGCGAAAAATGTAACATTCGTATTCCGATCAGCTTCCCAGATGCGCCTCCTGGCCACTCTCCCACTCCTTGGTATCCCCGCCAATGCAAATTCGGATACCAAATTCCAGCCAGCTCTCATCGAGTGGGAGGAAATTGCGTATTTGAAACACGTTTAAGCAGCTGCAGGAGCATAAAAAGGATAAGGCACTGGCTAGGGAGTGGCAACAGGAGCCGAGGAGGGGAGAAGGGTATTGAGTGTGTAGTCAAGCCAAAGAAGAAGCTTGCACATGCAGCTTTCCCAGGAACCCATTTTCACGCCTTCCCTACCCTGTAGTATCCCTTTCGTATCCCCCAAACCGCGTTGCATAAAAATTGCAACGAAGACAAAGGCGTGACACAAAATATGGCAAATTGTAAGCGAAATTATTTTGAGGGCGAATAAAGGAATTTTTGGCTGGTCCTGTGGTCATGGACTGTGGCTGTGCCGCTCGATTGAATTATGCCCGCGGCCCAGCAGCGGGCTCAATCACTGATTGGGCAACGCCCGCGATTGATCAGCGAGGCAATCAAAGCCGCAGGCCCGCCACAGCAATGCTGCTGCAGGTTTCATGGAGGTTTCAAAGCGATTCAAATGAAAATGTTATATGTATATCTGGACTATTTTTTGATAGTTTCATTTAAAGTATATTTTTACAAATTAAACCCCTAAAAGTAATCAAATTTTTGAGTGCAAATACTGTAAGAACAAATTGTATAGTTTCGTTTTTAAAGGCCACATGAAGAGAGCTAAATATCAGCTTAATATCAGCCTAATATCATTCCCAGCTTTATACTCAATATGCTTGGGCCTTCATATATTCTTTACAAGGCTTCCATCTCCGGTTCGAGGTTCCAGGCTCACCCTGATCCTCTCACTCAACGGCTTTAGGCTGCACTTGCTCCGCCAGCCACCGCAGCAACTTGGGGCAAGCGGAGTTAGGAGAGTGGCAGCAAGCACCTTAAATATTTACCCCAAGGAAGGCACTCGCTGCACAGTGGACCAATAACACCAATTTCCAAGAATAGTAGTGACAATATATCATTATTAGAAACTAACTAAAAGATTGAATACAAAAATATAATTTTAGGAATGAAATGTGACCTAGAAATGTCAAAGATTATAAATAGTAGTGCTTAATCCAATCATTGTGTTTCACAGAAATTCGCCATAGAATTTATTGAATGGTTTTTCTTTATATTTTATTTATTGCCTGATTGTCTGAGTTGCCCACCGTGGGACAGGACGATGTCTTGACCGAGTAAGCCGCTAAGCTAACCTTGTTACACACGCCACATCCTCGATGCGCGTTGGCGATGGTGTTGGCGGTCGGAAGAACCGATTTGCCATATGTCAGGTGGATGAAGAGCGGCAGCCAGAGAGCAGCGTTAACAAGTTGCCCACCTGGGCACGTGTGAAGAGATTTACGGCATAGGAGCGCTGCACTGCAGCACTGCAGTGGAATCTGGGAAGTCCCACCTGTCAGGCATCCCCATGGATGTGGCGGTGGATGTGGATGCCAGCTGTCTGTCTGTCCCGCCGCCACCGGTCGCCGCCTGCATCCTTTGTCTTTGCATTCAGGCGGGGGACGGACTGGGAGAACGAGGTGGCGGCAACAACTGACAGCCAGTTCCGTGTAACTTCCCCTCGCTTTCCCCTTGCCAGCACTATCCCGGGCTTGCCACTTTACCATGCGCTTTTATTATTATAAAATACGCATGAGTTAGTGTGCATATTTCATGGATTTTGTGTATAAAAGGGATAAAAATGCAATCAGTCGCAAAAACCAGCAAAGTGAAACGGATAGAGAGGATGGAGTGGAGCTGGCGAAATAGTCAGCTTCTGGTTCTGGTGGAGGCACACCCATCCCCCACAGCCACACCTACATAAGTCCTCATCTGAACGGGCTCCGCCAGTTCGCTGTCACCCGCGAAATCCCAGCCGAAATCTCAGTTACAATGCGATTTGTCCACACCGGAGAGACCTTGATCCGGGCTAATTTCGTAATGGAAATCTACAGGGCCAAGTGTGAAGCGGTCGCGGATGAAGTGAAATCCGATTACTACGGGGAAATGGGATCAGCGCTGGTTCACCAGCAATTATGATTAAATTAATGAGTTTTTTAACTTAATAATATACATATAATTATTATAATAATGTGTAATAATTAACAGTTGTTGCATTTTAAATCCGAATTGGCTGAAATAGATTAGAGACGATAGGCGAGGACGTTCGGCCGATATCGATAGGCGGAAGGGATGGGACTGGTAGCGTCACCTAAGTATCGAGAGGCCAGGGCAATGGATTTAGCCATCTTGCTCTCCTGGAGAAGCTCTCAGAGCTTCGCCTTGAACTTGGTCCTTCCACTGAGCGTCGAAAAGTGTCCCATAAGGAGGAGGTGGAACGAGAAGTTTTAATAGTTACATACATATAAGTACCCACCCCAGTTGTCATTTTTTGGAGCGCCTGGCTTAGACTCTGGTCTGCCGGAAATGGGTGACGCCTCTCCAAGTCCCAAGAAGTATCTCTGGTTAAGTTGAGAGGCATCGGAGCCATCAATTCCTTACATATTTGGTTTCAAAATTTTAATGTTTCAAGTTGTTTACGTTTCTTGTTAGTGATGCTAAATTTGTAAACGTAATGACACGCTAAACCTATCGATATATCCATTGTTGCTGTCTGCGGGCATAGGATGGACTCAAAGAATCAAAAAATAAATACAAGATCTTGAGTCGGAAATTGGAGCACGCTTAGCGACTTATGATGTGCCAAAAAGGACACCACCAGGCAGTAGGAGGACAAAGGAATCTCGAGCTGAGAAAGGGTCAGGCAATCCAATCGATTGAATTAGCCATGTGAATAATCGAACCCGGGAGCCAAAGTCTAGGTCCTGGCCAATTACTCAATATGATGAATGACCCACCGAATGCCTAAATGAGCCGGACGCCCGGCCCAGTTGGTGGCCTTAGCTGTTGATGGTCCACCCTACCCACACCCTCGCACACACACCCTCACACCCCACACCCTCGCACACACACATACGTGCCGCTTCGTAACAGGTGACCTCAAGCAGAGCAAATGAGCAATCTGTCGGATTGAGCAGAAGTTGTCCGTGGAAAGGTAAACAGAGAGCAGACAGGGGCAGCGTGCGGGTCTAGTACTCGGGCATACACTGGCAAAAAATCCGAAATCTTTTAGAAAAGCCTGCAATAAATATTTGCTTAAGAATAACCTTTAATGCAGCATGCCTTTTAGCGACTGCTCAAGTGATTTCAAAGAGCATAGCATACTTTTGAGTACTAATTCAAGGATTCACACTTTGTACAAATGTCGGTCTAAGGCTGCAATTATTATATTATTTAGTAGTATAATATTATAACCAAACCATAGCAGAATCTTACAGTTTTGTTAAGAAAGACTTTTTCAAAGGAAACCTAACATTAGGGTTCTAGATAAACTTCAAAGTTTGAAGTTCAAACACAATCCAAAGATCCACTTCCAGTTCTAAAGTTTGAGCTTTATTAATATCCTTAAACAGATTTATAAGGAAAGATTATAATATATCTACTTTGGATTCCTTAAAATTAAACGCCACTCAATTTCAATTTCAAGTTATATTTAAAAAGTTATTAAACTTATTTCGTAAACGCAACTAATTACTAAACATTGCTTTAAAAAAATATTCACAATTCAATTTGGCATGGAACTCAACATTTTGTAGCTGTGTGTATGAGTGGGGACAGGACATTTGTATATGTATGCCGCCGGGTTAAGGACACAAAAGTCATGACTGGCATGGGCACGAGCTGCTCAAGTGCCATTTGAGGAGGAGAGTGCTCATGTTCCCAGGCCACAACCTCCTGCTCCGCCGCCTTCTTCATTCTCAATTCTTCATACAACATATTCCAACTTCTCCATTCGGCATCCTCCATGCTGCTCCTCCGGGCGCGGGGCAAGTGCGCGAGTAAATTCAAGAAACAATTTTCAGGAATGACTTAACTTTTGCGTTTATGTGAAAAGTTTCGCCACGTGATGTTATGCGAGAGCGGCGAAAGGATATGCAATTCACTGCCAGTGCAAGTGGCCTGGTGCGTATGTATCATATGTATGTATGGGCGACCTGGCGGAGTGAGTGTCCGTATCCATATCCATGTCAGTGTCCTCCTCCAACACTTTTAGCAGAATCGCAGCGACAGACACTGGTCGAGGTCCAGGCCACGCGTTATATAGGCAAAATCCTGGCTATCTAGCTGCTTTTCCGGCGCCTTTTCCGCCAGCAGCTGCTTGAGGCGCCACCGCATTGCCCGCTCCTCGCGCCGTGTGGCCGGCAAGCGATCGATCAGCTCCTGGCATTGTTCCAGGCTCAACAGCCCATCGCCGTCCTCGTCGTACAGGCTAACCATGTTGTTTAGCTTCCGCTCCAGCGGCTCGCTACGCCGGAAATGGGCCAGGCCACGCACAAAATGCCGGAATCCCAACGATGGATGCAGTAAGGCGTCAACAATCCGCTCAGCCAACGGATGTCCGGCCAAGGGAGGTACGCGCAACAGTTCGCTACGCAGGATCCGATCCTCGTCGTCGCGATCCAGCGACTGGTACTGACCATACAAGTAGTCGATCCTTGGCAGCGAGAATCCACTCTCCGACTGTATAATGTGCAGCTCCTCGGAGGACAAATGGCGTGACGTGGTCGTACCCATGGCTTTCGGCTTTTTCTTTCTTAGCCGATTCGATGGAAATTATATATGTATATATAATATTCAATTCGAAATATACCGATCACGGGAATTAAACAGGCTGCAGTAGTTCTATTCGTTGTAATAATAATTGTAATTTGGATTTACTCTAATTTTTCAGGCCGGGTGTGACATTGTTTCTTTGTGTTACAGTGTCAACAAAACAAAAAAGATCTTTTCTGAAGTAACTCACCGGATTATGTACACTTTTGAAGTAAGTAACTGAAAATGCTACTCAATGTTTATATTTTGTTTCAACAAAAAAACAAATAAGTATCTTTCCAGTGTTGGAATTTCGAAGTATTTGTTTTTCTAAATTTCTCAATATTTTGTATTCAACGCGTATAGCACTAACAGTTCCTAAGACTAAATCTGATATCTTATTAAATGAATGTAACATATGTGTACCTTTTTCTGTGGGTCGAGTGATGATTAGATGAAAGGAAAGTACATACATATTAATATGAGATTGAATTTTAATGGGAACCTTGCTTCATTCTCGGCCAGACAGTCATCGAAAAGAGCTCACATGCACATAAATATATGTACATACATATGTACATAGGATGAACTCGGCTCAGGTGCGGGGATAACATATAATTTAGACACTGAACGTGGCGACCGTGACAGGTGGACGCCGCTGCCGCCTGCCACCCCTTTGCCAGCCAGCCAGCCACTTACCCCTGGCCCGGTGTGAGCCTTCACTCATTGTGGCATATGTCAAAATTAATTTCGTAGGCAATATTTTGACGGGCTTTCATGCTAAGCCGAGTCGTGTCCCTTTTCAAGCTCGTATGCCTACCGCCAAAATGAGGCATACAGTGTGAACGCTGTGGGAGCAGTGATGAGAAAGGTAAGTACTTATTTCATTAGGTACTCCTAGATGCAACATTTAAGCTGGCAGTATATATCGATGTATATATAATGTATTATATATATATATATATATATCAACTATGAAATGAATGTGGAATAAATTGATATTCCTTTTATGCATATATTGGGCGATAATATCCTAAAACATATAAATCAAATAACGTATTTTTTGATATTAATGTATAATGATTGCGATACTTTCGTTATATCGTGTACTACTCTTATTAAATTTAGATAAACTCCTAAGAAACAAATAAACATAAACATTTATTATATTTATATATTATTATATGATTTATTTTAAACGAAAATATAGAAGTCGGCACCCGTAACATTGTGGGTGAAATTAAAAGTCACATTGTATTGTCTAAATAGATTTGTAGAATAGAATAAAATTATAAGAATAGAAATATTCCCAAATTAATAACAACATAAACTTATTTCCTCTGGGTACCAGGATAAAATATGCTACTTCCACTCTATAGTAATCGGTATCTATCGATTTAGATAGTTAGCTTATCGATTGCTTTTATGATGTGGCAGCTCTGGTACTGACAACGAGGGCTAAAGACAAACGATTTGGCAACCCTTTCCTGTCGGGAAAAAGTTTTGCCGTCACCGCTTTTCTCCGTTGCGATTTTTGTTAAATAATTTTCCGTTGTTTCTCGGAAAACATTCAACGTCTCCGATACATTTCACGGTGGAATAGACCGATTACAATCCAAATATAATCAAAAACGTGTCCAATTTGTGCTCATATAAAGGTAAGACTTATGCAAAAACAAAAGAACACGTGTTTTTGTAAGTTGTGCTGTTCTCTTCAATAGAATGCCGCCGAAACGCAGCGTGCCAGCTAGGATGCCGGTAGAGGATCAGCCTGGACCGCGCAGGAGCGAGCGCCTCCGCTTACGACGGGGTTCCCCGCAACCTCGCCGAAGCGAGAGACTGCGCCTGCGTCAAGTAGCTGCGCGTGGCGCTACCCTGGGGTATGCCCGAGGCACCGCTGCGGACCGCTACAACCGCCGGCGCATCCGCAACTTCCGGGCTGCTGTGCGACGCATCAGCGTATCTACGCGTCTCCTTGCATATGAAACGATGGCTGGCTTGATAAGCGTTATCACCGGCATACCATCTAATCCGACCCCGGCTCCGCCAGCATATTTGCAACCATTTATGCCACCATTAGTGCCAATTCCCGTACCAACCCGGGTTTCTTCGCCACCAGTGGCCTTGAATCCGGTGGCCGCCCGACGCCTTCAAAAGGAGTTTGCCGATTTCATGCGTGACCCACCGGAAGGGTGCACAGTACAGCTGGTGGACGATAGAATTAATCGGTGGATAGCAACCATTCCGGGGCCACCGGGCACATCCTACGAGGGTGGCACATTCCGGCTGAAGATCAACTTTAAAGAGAACCATCCGTTTTCGCCGCCATCGGTGATCTTCAATACAAAAATTTATCATGCCAACATTAACTTTTCCGGTGGCGTTTGCTTGAATATTTTGAAGAAAGATTGGACACCGGCCCTGACAGCGTATAATATCATTGTTTCAATTGGAGTCCTCTTAGCCAACCCAAATCCGGATGATCCGCTATATCCCGATCTGGGGGAATTATATAAGCGTTCGCGCACGGAGTATGAACGCCGAGCCAGAGAATGGACCGTAAAGTATGCGATGACCGATGTGGCTACCGAAAACCCATAAAAGATCCCATGAAATCGAATGCGAGGGGAGTTCTACAGAATACATCTACACAATCTTTGCATCATTTCATTTTTGTATCCATCCTTTAAAACGTTATGTACTTATTTCCATGAATAAAAAGCTTGGAATGATTCTCGTTGACTTACATTTATTTGAAATTCATCACCAGGCGGATTCTGATCAAGAATTTCTATAAATTTCCAATGTAAGGTACTCCGAATTCTAGGTACAAACATATGTGGACCTCAGAAAAGAGGTATACCTTGCCGCAGAAATAGGTACAATTGCCTGGATGGATGCCCAGCGCTAAATGTGAGTGACAAGCAAAGGTTACTCTGCCCTCAGATTTGAGTTTCTCGGTCTGGTTTGTTTGGGTATCGTTTCGTTTTGTTTAGATTTGGTAGCTAGCTTGCTTGCTTCTCTTTTTTTTTTTGGTCAGTCATTGCCCCAATCCGGGCAGGATGGCATTTTTCCACATCATCGGAATGGTACTGAGACCGGGAGGAGGAGGGGCAAAAAGCCCAACCCGAACTGGAGCCATCACCTGGATGGCATCACTCACTCCCACAATATGCAAATCTGATTGCCGGAGACGCATTGAAGAGACCACAAACCGGAGGCTGATGGCCTGATAGCTGACATTAAAACCATTACTCCGCCTTCGTGTCCATTGATCCAGCCGCTGCTCCCCTGCTCCACAGCTCTCACAGCACGACAACAAATTACAAAAATTAAGAGAACATTTTTGTGGATGAAAGACATGGCAATGGGGGGGTGGAGGAGGATGAGCTAATGGGCGGTCCTGGCCAAGCTCCAGGAGGTGTGTGCAAATTAATGAAATTAAATCGTCTTTATTTGATGGCTACGAGTGGCGGGGAGAAAAAGAATATTCACTCCTTGCCACCGCAGGTAGCATGGCAAATATCCTAATGGAATCGAGACAGTGGCAGATAAGGAAGGACGAAGGACCCTTTCCGCCGCTGAACTTGAATTGTTCGAAAGCGGAAAATAACAAAAGTAAAGTTACAAGGGCGAGGCTTGGCAAAAATTAAAAGAAAGTTAACTAAAATGCAAAACTAAGAGAATAAACCTGAATATAAACAAATATGATTGAAAAGAGCCAGGATCATTAAGAATGGTAGGGAAGCCTTATAAGAAAAAGGGACAGGGATATAGTATATAATCCAAAGAAGTTAACAAGCTTGTCTTTAATATAATAAAGAAAAAAACAGCCACGAAATTTAAGTAAATATTTATATAAGAACCAAATTTGTATTTAATATTTAATGTATACCAATTGTACACATTTTTGGCATCCACAACATAACAACATGGATCGGAGTAATAGGTATTACCTTATCTCTAATATCTTATATAATATTTACTCTATTTACAATATAAAAATTCACAAAAATTATACAAGTAATGGAAATTGTATTATAATCAATGAACTGCCAGTATATGCTATATCTCTTTACTCTAATCCAATGAATTTTTTTTGGTAAAGAACTTCTCCTGTCCTGAAGGGCATCCCCACTTCGAACCCAGCCGAATCACAGCTCGACAGGATGTCGAGGATGGCTGGCGGGGTTATAGGAAAAACGGTACGAAGATTGTGTTTTCACTTTCGACATTGCATTTAATACGTATGAAATTGTTTGGTGATGGGATCCGGAACGTGATGCGAATACCCAGAATTAATTGCAATCGGAGAGCGACGGCGGCAGCCAAGGAATCAAGCTGCCGATTCGGCCGAGGGAGGCGGTCATAATACTATTGGATGCTCCAACTCGTCCTCTGTCCCTTTTTAGTCTTTTCAGTCCCCACTTTTGGATGCTGGCTGCTGTTGTTACACTGTCGGAAATATATAGAAAATAAATTGGAAAATAAATCGATTAAATTAGAGGCTCAACCTTACGGAATGCGGCACCGTCAGAAGAAGGTGCTCTCTAAAGGCAGCAGGCAGAAGGAAAAGGTAGTGAGCATTTCCAACAACAATTTCCGCTCTTAATTTTTTTTTATTTTCAGCTAAGAATACATTTTTTTTTGTCAGTGTGCCAGCTTGATGCCATTGGTAGCTAGCTGTTGTTGCCAGTGGCTTTCTTTTGTCGCCTGCCACACAAAAGCAGCGGGACCAAAGGACACCACAACAACACAACACCTTTGCCCACCCACCTGGCCTCCTCCTCCTCCTCCTCCTCTGCCTCCTCCTCCTGCAGCAAGTGCTTGGAGCCCGTGTGGGAAAACACCCGCTGATCTTTGCAAAAGGTGCCCAGCGGCCGTTTGCCGGCGACAGTGCCAAAATCCCCACCATCCGGCAAACCGGGCACACAGCGGATCCAATGGACAACAGAAATTAGCAACTGGAATCAACGGACAAACGACAATTAACGGGATGGGAATGAGCATAAGGGTGGATGGTGGATGTGGAGAGTGAACTGGAATGGAGAGCAAGGGGATGATGGCTGAAAATGAATAAGTAAGTGAGCCAGGTGGGGGTGGAGGGTGATGGTCGGTCCTGGTGGTTAGGTGGCATCGCAAATTGTTTGGAACAAACACGAAAAAAAAAAAGTGGAAGCGAAGGGATAGAGATGAAAAGAAGGCCGCAGGACACCGGACAATGGACGAATGGATGGACGGAGGTGTAACCAACACCTGGCGATTTGGTATTTAGGGTATTTCCCCCTCCTCCCCACTCACTTCTCAGTCCATTGTGGTCGCCGCACCTGAAAAGAGTAGAGAGAGGGTAGGCCATCATCATATATATGAAGGTGAGGCGAGGGAGCATTTACATCCGACTAGGCTGCATCGTTCTTCTTTTCTTTTGCTGCCTGCGGGTGTCACTTGAACCTTTAAGTGGAGCCACAACAACGGTCGCAATTATAGCATCAACGGGGGTTAAAGGTTGCTGGAAATAAATAAATAATATAAACAATATAAATGAGAGAGAATTGTCAACATTTTTAAGCAAACTTATCACTTGAACTCTTACATATGTTGCATGTGTAAGATGATGGAGCATCCCCCGCGCCTGGCACTCTGCAGCGGCATAACCACTCAAGCAATCATCCATGGGGAATGGTGTAGGACTCCAAATAAAGAGAGAGAGCAAAAAAAAAGGACATCAGGGGATTGTAGTCTTCCTGGGTGGTCCTGGGACTGGGAGATGCATATGTAACTGCAGACAGCATTTACAAAATAGTTCCGACTAACGACAAACTTGCATCGCAGGACAAATCCATCGCAGGCCCACATACTAGTATATTCGATGCGCTGCAGCCGGGTATGCCCGGCTCTTTTGTAAGCGCCAGCGGATCCAGCCTCTGCCTTCGTCCTTCGTCCATTGTCCTTTGTTTGCGTTATGCAGCAGCAGCATCAGCAGCAGCATGACAATAACAACAACTTGGCCGGGAATAGTCAATTTCCGTGTTGAACTGGGTTATAGTGCCGAATGAAATTTATGGCCGCACATAAATGGATGGCAAGAACTTTAAATTGTGGCTCCTTTAATGCGCAGACAACTTAAAGTGCCGCCAACTCTACTTTTACCTTTCAACGGAGAGGGGGAGAGAGAGAGAGTGAGAGCTTGGGCCCATGCGGCGTATGAGGAATGCAAGATTGCTCATACCGCCCGTGGTCCCTCAACTGGGCGACAGTTGATTTGCCTGTCAGCAGTCGCAGTCACTGTTTTGGGGGGCACACACAGCCACTGCAGTCAGCAATTACGGCGACTAGAGATTTTTCTTAGAAAACCGCACGACAACGACGATGGCGCCGGCATTCCAAAGTAAATTACAAACAAAAATGTTGCAACGAAAACGAAAAGCGGAAACCGCAACGGCAGCAGCGAAAATGTAAACAGAAACAAAAAGAAAGCAGGCGAGGGGGCGGCCAAGATCCTAGAAAAAAAAAAAAGAAATAAGAAAAAAATACAAAATATAAGAAAAACCGAAAAACCAAAAACGAAAACGAAGAGAAGTAAAAAAAAATCAAATTGAAAATGAAATGCAGGGAGGGTTGGGTTGTCGGCCAAGTGACTGACGCCGTCTTTCAGTCGCCAAGTAGCGAACATCCATCCCTGCGGTTACATTGCCTCCAGTAACTCATTCCCAGGGATTCAGGAGCCACGACCACGACAAGGAGCAGGAGCGGGAGCAGGAACAGGAGCTGGAGCTGGAGAAGCTACCACCCCTTACCATCCGCTGTGGCCTGGCCTTGCTTATGCAATTTGGTGTGTGTTTCCCAAGAAACCTTTGTTGCATTATTGCCGCAATTTGCAGAAGTGGTGACGTGAGAGCCATCAGAGTGCTGCGTCCACGAATATTGCCCTTGCCCTGCCCATGCCCATGCCCAGTCTTGTCCTCCTGCCCTCGTCCTTCGTACTGCGGTCCGCGTCCCTCTCAGCCAGACAGCCAACAAATAACAACTAAGTTGGCAATTTGAAGTCGCGCGAGTCCCGGCAAGAAAAATGCCAGCCAAAGAGTAACAATTCGAATGCGGGGATACTCTTTGGCAGTCAGTCCTTCCTGAAATATTTTAATAAGGTAATTAAGCAATATTATGCTAAGAATAGAATTTAGAATAGAATAATTTAAGCACTAGAAGTATTACAAGTATTAAGTAACTTAGCAAATATGTTTTCTTGTGTTTCTAAGTAAGAAAAATGGCAGGAAAACTTAAATTGGTTTAATAAATAGGTAAAGTTTGAAAACCTTTTATTATAATGAATGATAATATTTATTATTTGCATATTACCAGCTGTATGACAACGTAATTTCAGTGTTTATTTAATTATTTATTGCTTCTTAGGTTTAGCGGCTCTTCAAAATGTTTAATAATACTCATTGTTTTCAGTTTCTCTTTTATTTCCAATCGATAAGCAAGGTAGGAATATCGTATCGATCTATAACTTTGCGATATATGTGCAATAAATCGATATAGCAAAACAATTTAATCGCTAGAAGAGAAGAATAAATGAAATATCCTTTATGTTCTCCTACTGAGTCAGGGGAAAGATTTTTATTAAGATTATTATTAAGTTTTAATGTTAACAGTCATTTATTTGTTAACCAATAAACATAAACATCTATTTTTTAATAATTAAGGTTTACTTACAAACTTACTTAAGGTTTGCATATTTTCACAATTAAACTACTCACGATAGATAACATTTAAAAAGATATTTACAATTGATACTTATCTCTAATCGCCACATTGGTATGCCGCATTCAAGCCTCACCTTTTGACCATTTTCCCGAACTAAAACAAAGTATCCTTGCCAGGATAGAGTATCCTGGCTATATCGGGACAGCACAAACAACAAGTGGAATGTAGAGCAAAGTAATGCCGGCGCTGAACAACAACCACAAGAAGAATAATAATAATAACAAAAACAATGGCTAAGGGCGGCAGCTCATCTCTAAAGTGGTTAGCGTTGGCCACTTGAGTTCCGGATTGAGCCGGAGATTGGCCAAACGGGCCGCAGTCTGGGGGGATAGGGGTGAGCGGTCCGATTCCTTTGCTAACAAAAGGACGACATTGGTCATAACACCTGCACATAGTTCATAAATAACCAACGGCTTGATTAAATTTTGATCCAACTGCCCCGCACTGCTGCCCCGGATAAAACTGCAAAGTGCCAATTACAAAAATAACAAGTTAGCCCGAAAAACTTATGTTGGCTTCATCATTGTGCTCGTGCTTGTGCTTGTGCTTTTCGCTTGCTTATACTTTTGCTTTGGCTTTGTTTGCTCGCTTGCTTGCTTGCTAGCTTGCTTGCTGGCTGTCCCGGTGCATTATTAAGTTCGTACCAAGAAATCCGCAGCACTGCATCGAGTCCACGTGTGTGTGTGCGCTGTGGCATTTAGCTGGCAAGGACATTTACATGGTTCCGTTCCGGCAGCAACTTTTTCGTAGCACACTTTTGCGGGCGCATTGATTGGAGGGACCTCCTCCTTCTGCTCCTGCTCCTGCTGGCAGCCACAGCAGGAGTCAACTAGCAGCTAACTTGATCCATCTGCAGGCCAGGCCAGCCGTAGGGTTTTTGGAGGTTTGCTGCTGCTGCTCAACACAAATTGACTGCAGCTGAGGCCAGTCGAAGTTTTGCCCCTCCCAAAAAAAAAACAAAAAAACAAAGCCAAGTAGTGCCAACTTGCATTGCAGGCCAAAATCGGGGCAAAAGCGACGGGGCACGACAATAATATGAAATAAATTCCAATACGGCTGACGAGGAATGGGAAGTTGAGTGGGCTCAAGAGCCGAGGCGCATTCGGTATTGGCCAAGATGAGTGGCAAGCTGGCCAAGATGAGCGGGGGGGGACAGAGGCCGACCGTAAAAGGGCCGGCGTACAAGAAATCCGTACAAATTGAATAAGAACTCAATCTTGGCTACTGTCAAAACAACTTTTTTTTTCTATTCCGGAACGAAACGAAAAGGTCCTGTGGCCAAGGAGGAATGATAGAAGCACACACACAGACACGCACACAGGATGCGGTAAAACAAAAAAAAGGCAACAGCGGTTGTAAAAACAATGCGAGGACGAGTCATTGGACTTCTAGATACTCAGTAACTGAAGAGCTTGTCCTGGTTATGAATGGCATGATAATAATATTAATAAGAAAAAGGAATAATAATAATTATAATAATATATAATAATGATAATAATAATAATAATAACTAATATATAATTATATACTTATGTAGATATTAAAATAATATTATTATAAAGTCCAAAGTAAACCACGAGCCTTGTGTTCTTTGTTATTTCTCTAAATTGTAGTCAGAGAGAAAAAATGCGAAGCTCTCTCAGTGTACATTAAAAATAAACTCTCTCGTTCGCTACTATTTGAAACAATGGATAGCCTCTTCACGAACATAGCAATAGAGTTTACCAGATACTAATTAGGATTATAAATTGTAGGAAACGTATATCTACTTTATAAATGTCCAAAGTAAACACGAAACCCTCTCTTTCTTGTTATTCCGCTCAAAAAGAATATGTGAGAGCTTTCTCAGTGAACAATATAAAATAAAACTCTCTCGTTCGCTACTATTTGAACCAGAATCCCTCTCTTTCTTGTTATTCCGCTCAAGAAGAGAAAGACAAAGCTCTCTCTGAGTACAGCATAAAAAATAAACTCTCTCGTTCGCTACTGAGTGGAATTTAAAAGATACCAACCAAGAAAGCGGTTCCATTCGATTCTACCTTTTTCTAAATCAAGTTCAACTGGAATTTGGCAAACTTTCGAGTGCTGAGGAACAGAGGTGACTACCTTTTCAAACAGCCTTCGCCTGACTTGAGTCAACAGCTGGGCATAGCCTGAAAGTGAACCCCAATAATGGGTATGAAAAAGAATTGAATTGAAATTCCTTGGCAATTGTTTGTGTATCATTATGGTCATCATCAGTGTCCACGGCTTTGTGTGGCTGTGACTATGACTGTGGCTTTTCTGTGGCTGTTATTATTATGGCTATCGATGCAGCTGGAGGCTGGAGGGAAGGGTTTTTTGGGATTGGGCTTTAAAGCCGCGATTACTTGGTATCGCGAGCACGTAGCCATAACCCAAACTCAAGTGGCGACAAGATCGGGACGAGCTTTAAGGACATTGGTTGGGGGGAGAGTGCCCACTTCCTGGCCATCGATTGATTTAGCTTTCGCCCTTCAGGCGGTGGCGGTGGCGGCGGCAGCGGCGGCGACCTGTCGACGCACGCGGCACTATTAATTATCATGTTAAAATGTAATTAATTAAAGATGTCGTCAACGTGCGTTTGCACATAACTTTCAATGAAAAGTTAATAAATTACATAATGCCGAAAATGAAATTACAAACGCCATCAACGAGCCACGACAGCCGCAGCAACAATAATGCCATATATACTATGCCTCCGATAACAAATCAAACGAAAATGTTTAACCTGCGCCCTCCGCCGACTGACGTATCTGCTCCGGCTCCTGCTCCTGGCTCCTGGCTCCTGGCTCCTGGGTGGGGGTAAAATCATGACAAAAACCACAGCAAAACAAATTAATAAATACATAATAAATATGCGTAATAATAATGACTAAAGAAAAATCAGAAACAATAAATATTATTTGAGCAGTGTCGCCCACCACAGCCCCACCTCGGGATAAGCAAAGGCAAACACTGGAATTAAAGGGCAACCGCAGCTATGCGCACAGTAGCGTTCGCAAAAAGAATGCTGAGAACTTTGTTAGGCCAGGGAAAATCTTACTTAAATATATATAAATAAATAAATATTCTCATATAACTCTTCTAACTTGTATTATATTATTTAATTTGTAAGAATGTTTATAGTTCAGTCATCTGCCTCTAAAGTTTGCGTATGCGTCATAGTACATCCATCCCAAATATATTAGAAGCCTTACGCTTTCTCTCATTGGCCAAGATCTTGTGCTGTGTGTTTTTTGCTGACTTAAAGTCACGATTTGTATTAGTCCATTTAGTATTATATCCATTTATATATAAATATATAAATATTTATTTATATCTAATCAATCTTATATTAAGACTTCTATTAAATATTAAATTAAACAAGCTCATGCCTCATTATTTCCTGTGAATGCCAAGTGATTATTATTTGGAACCCTTCACCCTATGACAAGAGACTTCTTCAAAAAAATGATATCATGTCCGAGTTTCTATCATTGCGACCCCAACTGTAGATGAGACGAGCAAGCGGGGGAGAGGGGAGACGGAGACAACAACAATGCTTGACATGTCATAAACGTTTATAAATTTCCATGGCGCGTAAATAAAATCGTAACAATATTAAAACTGATGCGTTGCGCTATATTAAATAGATGGCTGCAGGGGGGTGTCGGGGTGCGCTTTAAAATAATTTATCGCATGCAATATTCACACATACACAAACACGCACACTTCCCACACACACTCACACCTACACACATGCCGGATACGTGAGCAAGGACTCAAGTGCGTGACGCCGTTGCTTCGCTTTGAATTTCGACATTTTTTTTTTTGGGGGGGACCACGCGTCGTATGGGCGATATTCGGCTGGCGCCTTGAGAGCGGCGCACATTTGTAAGCAAGTCAGGCAATCGCTTGCCCAATTAAGTGCGATGAAGCACCGCCAGAACAGCCGCCCATACCACCCCGGCAGCGCGGGGCACATAAATGTTATCACAATGGCTAATTCGACAAAGTCAAAACACTCGGAATCCGTCTAACAGCCAAATAAACAGCGTGGTTCCGCCCCTTCTTCAACTTCACCTCCTGCCAAGCTCAATTAAAAGCGGGTAGCAGCACTCAGAGTGCTACACACTCTGCAAAATACATATAATAAAAACAAAACAAAAAAAAAAACACCAAAACACCCCCTTAATTCACAAACATCCCAACACAGCACGACTTTGACTTTGATTTCAAATCTCGGAAGGTTCCTTAAAGCGAAGGTGCTTGCTGCCAGTAAATCTGGCTAAGTTGTGATTATAAGTTAAGCAGGAACTTGATTACTTCTTAACGGATGGACTACTATATACATATACCAATGGCAATAAATTAAGAATTCCCAGTTGCGTTTAAAAGAAGATTTCATAAACGTTGGCTAAAGTCGTTTCAAGTTAGAAAATAAAGGCTATCAATTAGAGAAGAGACTGTAGAAGAAACAAAGTTTTCTTTCGATTAATAAACGATTAACCTCGATTTGTATCTAGCTCTAATATTTATTAACAATTTGCCATATTTAAGATCAAGTTCTGTAAGTAATTCTAGTTAGTTTTCCTTAAAAGGGGTCTGCTTTCATTTTTCTGATTACAAATAAAATTAGTATCAAGGCTTATGCCTGATATATAATAATATATTTGCTTTTTATTATTGCAATAAAAAGTAAGTAATTAAGTAATTTATTAACCTGATTTTCTATCTATGTATATCTAATATCTATCTTCTTACTTTCCATATTTAAGAACATATTCAGTAAGTAATTCTAATTGGTTTCTCTTAAAAGGTTTCTGGCTTCTATCTAGTATCAAGGCCAATCAAGCCAATAATATATTATAATGCTATATGTATATGCTTTATATTTCAATAATCTATAATCCCCATTATTGATTTTCAAGCGAAAGATCCTTTTTTGGTGGCTTTTACAATATAAAATGTATTACCTTTTTTTTTTTTGGATTTATAAAAAATGCAAACGAACCTCTCCAATCCAGCAGGTGGCGGCGACATCAGGCTCGGAATCATAGTCGGAGTTGGATCGAACATATCCCCGTTTTTTTTTGTTGCCTGTTTAATGCTGTTTTCTTTCTTGAATGCACCTTTTGAGAAATCGTCTGACTTGTCAACGTCACAACGCCGCACTGTCGAAATGCGAATGGCGAACTGTTAACCCTTTCAGCAAAATGCACAAATGCAGGCGAGACACTGAAAATTCAGAACAGAATCATTTATAATAATTGCACTCGTAAGTAAGAAGAGGCTAACCTTATTTAGAGTCGTAGATAAATGTTAAATGATAAATTAATAATAATAAGGGTTATTCCAAAGCTAAGAAATGTTTTTATAATTTATTCTGCCTTTGGTTTCCACTGAAAATCCCATTTTATTTGATTTTATAAACATTCAGGTAGTGAAAAGTGGCAATTATTTAAATTAATTGAAATTATTGTTTAAACTATTATAAAAATATTAAGGTTAAGCATCTTAAGTTAAGTTAAGCATCTTAAATTAAATTAAGTTAAGCATCTTATAAATTTCAATTAAACTCAAATCCAAACAGAATTAGCCCGCTTTCTTTAGATTTCATCATCAAGGGCAACAAAATAAATTGTATATTGCTTAAATTAAGTAATATTAATACTCCAACTCCTTCATATTTTGACAAGGCTTTAAGGTAGCCATAACCGATCTTATATATCGTATATATACTTATCATTATTTCTTTTCCGTGCAGCCAAGTGATGGAGGGAGGGAGTGAAGATATGCTGCGAAGCGTCGCCGTTTATCAAATGCTTTGGAATGTTATGCGATGTGTGTGTGTGTGTGCGCCCCCTTTGCTCGCATTGCGTTTATCTTGGTCTGCCCTTTCCACTCCCCGCCCCCTCTCTCTCCAGCAGTCACCCCCTTTTTTACGCCACCCCTGACCGTCAGTGTGTGCGGCGGAGAAAAAGCGCAAATCAGCCACAATTGCCGCTGACAGACGCAAGCATCCTGCTTTGGCTTTTGTGTGTCTCCTGTCACAGGACGAACTAAGTGTGCCCGTGTGTGTGTGTGTGTGTGTGTGTGTGTGTGGGAGCGTCACTTTGTGGCTGTTCCTGCCCTGTGTGTGTGTGTGTGTGTGCTTGGCTTTGACATTATTTGTGCTGCAAGCTGACAGATTTTCGTTACGGCAGCATTAAATTGAATTTTGACATTTCTTTGCATGCATATCGAACAGGCACTTCCCATGTCCTTGGTTCACCCTCGGAATCCAGCCAAAAATAAGGGATAAGTCCTAGGTAGATTTCAATGTAACTACAAGACTAAAAAAAAGAAACAATTATAAACTACATTTTAGTAGAAGATTAACTATTTATGTTGCTGTGCTATTATAAAGTTTATTAAGTTGTTAGATTTGTGAGTCTTGTGGCAGTTCTTAAACTGATTTTTAATTCCTTATTGCAATTATATAGAATGTCATGTTATTTGCATTAAAAATTAATTAAATAAACTATAGTAAATGTATAGGATACAAAAACATAGTGAAACTTAATGCATAGCGATAGATTACTTCATTCTTTTTACTTTGCAAATACTAGTTACTCCTCTGTGCTAAGAGATTCTTAATTTAAGAATATAAAATGTAAAGAGTTTATAGATAAAAGAACTAGTGAAATAACTATCCCTATTTCCATACAGTTAATTGTGATTTTCTTTCTGCAATCCCTGTTATTAATAACACCTTGCTCTCATCCATTTTTAATACTCTTATGTTTGATTTCTTTTGACTAGTAATAATATCCAATTCAGGGTGTGGAATATACATATATCCCGTGGCCGAAAACTGAAGTCAAGCTGAGACTTCATGGGGTTTCGCTGTCGGGGTCGAATCGTTGGCCACCTTGAAAATTAATTTCTCACGTTTCACGTACAATTTGTATGGCCGGAAGCGTTTTCAATCCGTTGCGGCGATGGGGTTCACTGCCCCTGCCCTGCGCGTCTCGCTAATGAAGGTCTCATATTGCTCCTGGATCCTGGATCCTGGCACTGTTGCTGGCGGCAGGCGGCAGGCGAAGCTGCTGCCTTGGCTGTTGTGGCACGGCATTATACCAGCACACAAATCGCCGCACGTAGCAGCAGCTCAACTTCTCTTCGTGCTGCTGTTGCTGCAGTCCAGGACGCAGGACTTACTACATATAGAGTGCCACTCCAGGGGCAAGGGCGGCAAATTGTTTTTCTTTTTCGGGGTCTATCGACGCATTGTTGTCTTTTCTTTTCTTTTTTTTTTTTAGAACACCTTTTGCCCATGATTAGTTTTCAGGGCATAAAGCTAAACTATTTGTCTAAAGGATATCGCTGTTTATAAATTAAATCCGGCAGTCAAAACTTTATAAAAAGTATCATTAAAATTTCATATTTAACCGAAGCCATGTTCGTTTTCTTTGTGAAACTTTGGAATCTTGTGAGAGTTGGGGTTCTGGGGCCCCCAAACACCCTTTCGGCACTCGCCCCTGGCACAAGCACACATTTGATTCGTATTTGGAGCGTGTACCCCGCAAGGAACCCAAGTTGGGATGTTTATCGAGAGGAATATTACGAAATTATATATCGAGAAAAATATTGTGCTTCATTTCACATTGAAAATGTGATAAACTTTGATGTGTGGATTTTTTAATTATCAAAAAATATCACTTTTGATAGATATTATTGAAAAATAACCGAAAAATTCCATGTAATTAATGTTGTATCGTTTCTTTTGATTATATTCGTTTGATATATGATAA
>JAEIIG010000574.1:0-20497 GCA_018904695.1 Drosophila parvula
TAAGTCCACAAAATCGGTTATTAAGCTTAGTTCAAAGATCTTAGAATATTTAAACATATTTATATTAAATAAGACAGTTATAATACTATTATAAATAATAATTACCCAGACATAAATACGAAACATTTAATTTACCAAGTGATTATCTTAACTTCTTTTTTACGACCATTTCTCTCAGTGCAGCTTTCGCCGTGGGCTTTTGCTCTCGCGCTCCGGTGAAGTTTTGCGGCTCTTGGGAACATGCGGCTCCGGTAGCGTGCCATTCGGTGCTAAGCTCTCTCCGCGAACGGTCGATCCGATCTCCGATCTCCGATCTCCGGCTTACGACCCCCGATTTTCGCCAGGTAATCGAGCTTTTGCTTCGTTCGGGCAACTCCAGTGCCGCGACGTGTTGTCGGGTGCGTGCGCGAATCCAATCCGATCCGAAAAGGCAGCGCTCCCAGTTCCCCTCGCCGTCTAGGTAATTAAAAATTATATAGTTTCCGTTTGCACACACTTGTTGGCGACTAAAGCCCACAAACGATAAACGTAAAACATGAAATATCACAAACAAAAATCACACAAAAAATGTTTCGGAAATAAAAAAGCGAAAAGCTAAATCAAACCGCCAGAGCTATCAAGACACTTGCATTCGGCGATTTACGAGGCTAAATTGTTTGTGACGAGCTGATGCCGCCGCCGCTGCTGCTGCTGCCGCTGCCCCTGTTGTTTTTGCCTCATTGTCATCCTCCCCTCTCGGCATTTTTTTTTTTTTGGCTCTCTCCCATGCCAGATACGAATTTTTGTATCTTTCAGTCGCTTCCTCACACACTCGTGTTGATAGCAGAAGTCTGGGGGAATCTCGGCGACAGTCGCTGGCCGCCAGTCCGACCCAAAAGATCGTGCGTTGAAGGACTCTTCAGACCGTGGATCTTCAGTGCTCGGTTCAGAACAAAAAGAACAGTGAAAAATATGCAATAATATAGCGCTAAATAAACACATATCTGATCAAACAAAAGTGCTCTCCAAATATTATATATATATATAGAAAAAACAAAAGAAGAATTCAAGCAATTCTGCGCGTGGTGTGAGTTTGGCTTCAGCCTCTGTGCCTTGATAAGCCTCCAAAATTAAAACAAAGCCCCCGGGAGACTGCTCGACGTGATAAGTAAATTCCGAAAAAAAAAATTATAAGCCGCGTGTGTGAATTCAGATAGTAATCCGCAAGGGACTATAATCGCGGCTTCTCGGCAGCCAATCTGGACAACATTCCATGTAAAAGGCCAGGGTTCGGGGTCGGTATTTTTTTTTGGGATTTCCAGTTGCTCGCCGCACTTTTATTACTTATGGCGGACTTGCATTTGCCGCAAACTTGACCCTATTTCCCAACCCGGTCGAGTTATATAATTGCCAAAAAAAAGTATCTTTCGTACGAGAGGCAGGGATGAGCAAACCATATAATAAAATGGTTACTCTCTTAACCCCCCGAACGGGGGCACTTTAAAGCCCCCGATTGCCAACTAAAAACTAAATTTTGAGAGAGAGGCACGCATTCGCATGAAATCTGGCTGGCTTCCATTGCAACCCCGATCCGATCTGTCCATAGACATGATGTGTATATAATATATATAGTAGACAGTGTTTGAGAGTGAGAGCAAACCCACCCGGCTGACTGGCTAGTGAGCTCGGGAATCGTTTACGTAAATCATTAGGAAACCGCACACGGCGGAGGTTGATTCATCCAGATACGGATAGGACAGCGATCCCTGCGATATATTCTTTCCAAAGTTTTCACCTTTTCATGTGGTTTCCCGCAGCTCTTGAGTGAATCACTAGCCCACAAAATGTGTGTGTCTATAAAAAAAGAAATATTAATAATACGAGCGTACAAACTTTTGGCTTGTCAGCTCTAAAAGCAAAGCACTCATGCAACGTCACCGCCTAATGAGATTATCAATCAGTCGGAGATAGAGATACACACAGAGAGAAAGAGAGAAAAAGAGAGAGATTGGGAAATCCAAGATCTGCAAAGGTGTACCCATAAAGCCCGACTCTTGCGTAATCCTCCTCCGACTAAAGCCAAGGTGCTAATTTCCAGCGCATAATTCACAGAGGTGTGCGAGTGCGAACTGAAAACTATTTTTCAGGCAATTTCCAGAAATCGGTTTTATGGCCAATAACTTGGCAAGCGAAAAGCTGAAGCTACCCGGCTCCATGTTGCTGGTGGGTGCTAATGTTTGTCTGTCTATCTGACTATCTGTGAGTGTGTCCCAGACACACTTATCTTTACCTCCGGGGTTTGTCAGGTTATCGGAAATGTGCGGAATACCTTTGGGGATGGCTAAAAGGAAGGGAAGTAGACTCTTCCTGAATTCTGTTGGGTTTGCAGCTTAAACTCTGTTTTTTTCTACTGAAAAGCTAGGCAAATTATCTTAAGTTGTTCCCTCTTTTATTCCCAACTTTTATTCATTGAAATTTATACTAATTTCATTCAAAAACCTCAACTTTACTTAAGTATCTACCTAACATATGTATATGGTTAGCTTGGGATAGGCTGGGAAAGGTTTACAGTCACAATTGCTGGAATTTTCTGACCATTTTTCTGTTCAACAAACCTTTCCCCCAACTCGCCTTAATAACCCCCAAGTTCTGTTCATTTTTCCCCCTGTTTCAAGTTCAATTCCACAAAGATATGGTAGCTCCGTTTGGGTTAAGATTGGGTGATTGGCGCCCCGTGTCTGGGGTTTCGCCTTTCCGCGTTTTATGTTTCGTCTCGAGACAAGGCAATCCGAGATCGAATGCAGTCTCTCACACCCTCGTAGCAGCAGCCTAGCACACTGCCTTGTTGGGTGCACTTCATGGTCCCATTTTTGGGTGGATGTGTCAACCTTGTCCCCATTAGATATAGAGGCAATGTTTTTACAAGGGGGGATGAGCAGCAAATGTGTTTCGATAAGGCAAAACAAGCTGTTATCGAGGCGCAATCAAAACAATATCATTGGGCAACTCCACTCAGAGAGTGCGGGTAAAATGGGTAAAGCCCCGACATTGTTGTGTTGCAGTCTCTATAATTTTTAATGGAGAACAAAGAATGGAAAGCCAGTTTTTGTCAAAAGCAAATCCCAGGGCTCAAGTGCACATGACTGTGTTCTGTGGCTTTTGTGGTGTCTCTGTGCTTTTTATTTCTTTTTGGGGTTCGGTTCGGCTCTATCTATAATTAGCAAATGTCCCGCGATAAGATTAGGACCCGTCGTGGCCGAGATAGTGTGGAAAGCTCCACGAAATGAAAGGAATTCCGCGATGGGGCATATGGAGAGTTCCGTTCCCCTGCCACCGAATACGATGGGATCTGTGACGCAGACTGGGCCGGCGATTGTTTATCCGTTTGCTAATATTCACCAATGTAAACAACTTTTGGGGAAATAGTTTCGTTCTGGCGCCCCCTTCAAGTTCAACAGCCAAGAGTCCGGTGAAGATCTCGACATCTGTTTCTCAGATCTCGGTGGCAGGTGGCAATCCAAAGTTCACAGAAGTCAATGGGTAGCTAATTTGCATGTGATCGGGCCTGAAAGCGATGACAACCTCATAGATTAGATGCAGTCTGAGCTCGATCCATTCACAAAAAACAGCCGCACACACAGTGGGCGTTCGCGGATTACGTGACAGTATTTTCGGGCACGTTCCCTGCATAATAATCAGGCAACAGGTTGTTGGCTCTTTGGATCCCAACAATGGCTAAGCAACGCCCTGAGAATCGACGGCTAGTCCGGCTAGTATTGTCTATTTAAAGCCAAGAGAGACCGTAAATTCTTCACCTTGATGATGATCATCAGCCTCATCTGTTTGTCGTTATCAACTCTGCCTAACCCTGGGCCAATTTGATGTAAATTTCAATTTCGTCTTGGCCATTTGCTCCACGGGGAGTGCTTAGTTATTTTTGGGCAAAACTTTCACACTTGGCTGACCATTAGGCAGCTGCAAGCAGGCTGAGTGACAGCCTGGCGGCGTTGCAAAGTTCGTAAAAAAAAACAAAAATGTATTTAGACGGGCGGCGGCAATTAAGGCTTTAATTGCAAACAATTAAAATCAAAGCCAAGAAATAATTACACAGATAAATTGGAAACGCTCAATGCAAGTCAAGTCACTCGAGTGCGCGCTCTCTACAGTCGCTATAAAGTATTATATTAAGGTTCCATCTCCAGCCCAGCTATTAACATCTTATTTTCCCCTTTATTTATATTTATTTGCAGCTCTTAACCAAGGACGACGGATCGTATGCATGTCTTATAGAAGGTACGAATTGAGTTGTAGGTACACACAACCTCGGAAATTGGCATTCCCCCGAAACATGGCCAAGATCATGGGCAGGGGTATTTTTTTTTTGGGGGTATCAAGCGGGCCAAAACCAAACCAGTTCGTGTCTGTGGGTGCCGCCGGCCGGCATCGGTTTGCCTTTTTGCCTGCTTTGCTTGCCAACTAGCCGGCCTAGCCGTTTTTGGCTCTAAAAATAAAACAAGTGGTCATAACTGTCAAATGCCGCTCTCCGCTTTATCGGGCCTCCGTTTCCAGCTCCAGCTCCAGCTCCAGCTCCAGCTCCATCTTCTTCTGGCCAGTGGCAATGGCCAAGATGCTGGGGCCACTTAAATGGCCGGGCGAAAACCGTGTGCGTGCTCTTAACGTGTCAACTGCCAAACGAAGCCATGAAAAACGGCCGTATGATCATGCGATCTTTGAATGCATCCACACACAGCTAACCGCAGGCTAATTTGTCCAAAGGAGTGTCCCAGTCGGTGCACTGTCAGAAATTTAGGGATCTCCCAATTAAGCACTCTGATTAAGGGATGCATTTTTATTAATTTAAGGATTTAAAGCAAGTTTATACAAATTTTAATGCCAGAATTCCCAATGATACAGCTATAATCGAAGTTAAACATATTTCGGGGTTAATTTGTACTAAAGATCTCAAAGATACACTTCTTGAAACACTAGTTAATATATCTAAAATAATAGAACATTTAAATAACTTATTATTCATTATAAAATATTTAAATATTTCGCTTTGCTAATTAATTAAATTTTGCCAAGTGCACAAATTGATGGCCCGAACTGATGGGCTCTTTGTGGCCTGGAATTCGCCTTCTGTGCATCGAAAACAGTCAGCAGCCGCCAGTGGGAAATGTGGGAATGGGAATGTGAATGGGTTAGTGGCCATAATTACACTGCACTACACACATATGCTACAACAACTCCTGGGGAAGGTCAACACTTGCTCTTGAATCGTAGCCCCCGGCAAAAAGGGTCCGATTTCTGGTTTTTTGGTTAAAAAGGGGAATAACCCAGAAAATAAAACAGCAAATTCAAGTTCAAACCAATCCAATTCCATATATATTTCGGTCAGCAATTGATGACGAGTCTTCTCAATTGGCAAATGCCATATTTTCAATGTTAATCGCATCTATTTTGGCCAAAAAAATTTCGTATTGTTTCAGTGACGTCATTGGGGCGTTAATAATTTCGTGAAATTTCATAAGTATGGTTAATGACATCATCCGGACTAACTGAGTCAGTGTCGAACACCTCCCAGTGATTTGGCATATAATACACTTTTCTGGGGAATTCCGTTCACAAATTGCTCAAATAATGAGAAATGTAGTTTATGCGGTGACTGTCAATTTTTTTCTATACTTTTAATTGAATTAAATGCTTAGAATTCCATAGAAGCTGATCATCGCTAGTAATTTATACTGTCACTTGTTTACAAAACATAATTGGAGTCGTCTGAACTTGAACTTGAGCTGGGCAGTGTAAATAAACGGGGGGGAGTTCGGGGAGCAATGGCAAGCAGATGCATTTCGCAGGTGCAGATTGGCAAATAATTTCTCTGCTTCAGTCCCTCCCTGCCCCCCGTTTACAGAGGCGTCATCCCGGCATTTATGGCATGTTGTAAAAATGCCTCTCGGCTAGACACAAAAATTGTTTAAGCTAAAGACCGATTTTGGCGGCAGACAAACTCCATAGAAAGATTCCATCGACGGATCTTTCAATTGACTTTTTATGGCGCGACTTGTGGATTTATGGTCGATATATATATGTATTTATGTATATACGAAAATCACCTCGGGAACTGCGAGTAATTCCTCGAATTACGCCGTCAGTGTTCGCTTTCAATTTAATCGGAAGCAGTCGCAGTGTTAATGAGATGCAATTCGCGCGGAGAAGGTCGGCGGCGGCGCGGCGCACGAGTCCATTTTGGCGGCGGTTCCGAAAAACGCAGCCCCCACAAAATGCGTTAAGTTGTACAGATACAACTGTATAGATATATATATATAAATATAATAACCAAGTCTGACTTTGGTTGCCAATTGCATCATCGGATGCCCAAAAACGAAATCGAGAAACCGACACCGTAACTCATGACTTTAGAACGATCTGCAGGGTTTGTTCGTTTTGTTCGTTTTTTGCCAATTAACGAGAGTGTGGATATTTATTTAACTCGTCTATTTGTATGCACAGCCACAGGCACAGCATGAATGTATCTGTATCCACACGTAGCACTCTAGCCTGAGTTAGCTAATTATGGCCACGCTGAGCTGATCTGATCTTCGAACTAAACTTGTTATTGATAAACCTCAGACAATTATAAGGCATTGATCAGACTGTATTAACGTGTTTTTTTTTATTTTAATTGAATGCCAGGAGAGTTCAATGAAATGTCAGTTGCAGTCATCACTGGGATTGTACTTCCTTCTTGCCTCAAGTGGAGATAACTTCCAGCACAAATCACTGTCTGGGGATCAGTCGACAGAGCAATTACAAATTAATCGCTCAACTTTTGACCAGAGAATTATGGGTTTCACAATCACTCGGGGAATATAAAATATATAAAAGCAAAGTCATTGTTAGTATTGGGTTTTTGTTTACTAATTTAGAAAGCAAAAATAAAATCTAGAAACAAAGCGAAACTCCTTGTAATTTATACAAGAACAATAAGAAATTAGAATTATATATATTATAAACATTACAAGGAAAGTCTCTGTTTGAATTTGTTTTTGGTTTAAATGCCTAAAAAGTAGTTTTTATAAATTTGAAGAAATAAAGAGAACCTCCTTGTAATTGTTGCACAAAAACCCTTTTTCATAATATAGTTACCCTTCTTCTATTATTTTTGATTTAATTAGCACATTTCTTAACTTTTAATTGGGGCATTCTGGGCACATAATAATTTACCATGGCACCCAAAGAAATAAAGAATAATTAGCTCGATTGCTAGCCAGGCCACTCTTTTAATTATTAATTATTTACTACATTTATTTCCCTTCTTTTCTAAAATCGTTGTTTTATATATAATGCCATTTAAGAGGTTTGTCTTCAATTAAGCACAACAGCCACGTTTCGGTTCAGCGGAAAATTCATTCAGTTTTTCTTTTGAGACTTTTCCCCATTTCTCGATCACATCTCTTTGGCCTTCGGTCGCACCTTCTGACAGCAAAAACTCATTCGAACTGGCGTTTGGCACTAATCAGAATCAACACTCGTTGACACCCGGGACCATCATCAATTGTATCTTCTTGCCCCCACCAAGATTTAAGTTTGTGCGACGTGTGGCGTGGGTGTGGGTGTCGAATGTTTGCACAGATTGCAGGAGGAAGCCCGAAATAAAAAAAAAAGAAAATAAAAATGGAAATGGGAATGAGATTGGGAATGTATTTTTAAGGCTGCCTTTCTCTTTCTCTGGTCTCTGTTTATTTTGAGAATTGCCTGAGAGGGAGAGTACAACAATGTCGAGATTCTTTTTGCGCCCTGATTTCCCATCGAGCGAGCACATTTTCTGGCCGCCTGCCCAGAGGCTGAGAAAATATCAGACGTCGACGTGATAGTCGCTGATTTCGTAGGTCAAGTTCAAGTGTAAAAAGTGCGTACTGCCAACGGGCTTATCTCTCTGTCACAAATAATTGTGGTGCCATGGGGCGTATGAGCAACATTTGAAGGGAGAAAAAGACCAGCTTATAGTATGTACCTGTAGCTAGTACATTGACTCCGCTTTTGCGGTGCCTTCGAATACACGTTTTGCATAATTCACATAATTTTTTTTTTTTTGCTTACGCCCAGCACTTTTTCTCCCCTTTTGATTTTGGGTCTCATATTTTGGTTATGCATTATGCCACCGGTGATTGGTTTTCTCTCGCTTCGTGGAAATCAATTAAACACTCTGGCTCTGGCTCTGGCTCTGGCTCCGTTCAGTTAAATGTTGGCAAGACGAAAAAAGAATGTCTGGCTGAGAGCTTGAATATGGGAAAAAAGAGTCTTTTCAGGTTACGCCAGAATTTAGGCTCATTTGCACTTGATTGAACGGTTGAATTGCAAACAGCTTAAATGGCACTTTATTGATAATGTTGACGGCGGACTCTGCGTTCAATGTGGGTCATTATGCATGGCACTGCACCCCGCACATATCCGTACTTATATATATATATACTAGTTTATGTATATATATATCTGTATATCAGACTGTCGGAGTCAGTCGGAAATTAGAATATGCTAATTTGTCTTTTCAGTGCCGCCAACGACGACGACGACTCGTTGGCTGACTCTTGAATGGGCATTGTGAGTACTGTGAATGGAGCTGCGAGATCTGTGAGCCAAGAGCTAAGCTGGGCCAACTGACTCACAAGCCTTGGCTAGACGTCATCTCAGTCTCTGTCTCTGTCTCTGTTTTGCCGCGTTTTTTTTCGCCTTTTTTTTCGCTGGCCTAATGCGGTCAACACATTAACGTTTTGCGGCAGCTTCAGAGCCCGCTCTTGGCTTGGCAAAATAACCAAATCACCTGATGTTTTAATTGCCTGGCGTCATCAGTTTTCGCTGAGAAAGAGAAATGGTAATGGAAATGGAAATGGAAATGGAAAGAAATGTGGCGATTTTGTAGAAGGTTCAATAGAAGAGTAGCATAAATAAGCAAATATCAAGGGGGCCCCATCCAGCATTGCAGTTAGTTCTATTTTCGAGCTTATTTATATTATTTATATTTACATATATTTATATGGGCAAACAATGGGCCAAACAAAGAAACACTTTTCATTGTGGCTGCGCGGCGCGAGCGCTGGCTAATTGAAATGTATAAAAAAGATTTGCACAAATCTAAAAATACCCATATATAACAATTTATTTTTGCTGCTGGCGATCGCAGCATGACGTGATTTAATTTTTTCAGATTTTTCACCAGGCTGGTGTTACTGTTTTTTTTTTTGTTGGAGAGCAAAAGAACGAGTTGGTCTTCAGATACAACCCCAAAAATCGCAGTCAAACTGCGTCTCCGTCTCCGTGTGTCTCTGTCAAGGTTGAACATTTGTCATCGTTTAAGTTTGCGCCGCTGTCTGGCGCTGATTTTGTTCAATTTGCAAAACTTAGAATACCAAGTTGGTCTCGTTTTGGCTACTTCTCGGCATTAAGTGGCATTTTGGTGGAGGTTTAAGGGTCCGTTCCCCCTGCCCCTACCCCTCTCTAATTCCCAGCTTCCTGTCGCCGCCACAACATCAAAAGATAGTCTCTCTCCCGCTCTATATGCCCGCGTCTAAAAAAGTAATTAACCAAGTGCCGTGATCGAATTATGATATCAGCGACGATTGTAGATCTCGATGTGCCGTAAAGGGGGAGATTTTTAGCCAAAGGCAATTAACCGCATTGATTGCATTTTGGCCGCAAACAGGTGCCAGCTGCAAATTACGAATTCAGTCTCTCAGCCAATTGACAGATTTTGATAAATGTCCAGGTGAAAGTTCCGTTTATGCATCGAAATCGCGGCAATTTGTCAAGGCAGCAGTCAAGCCAAATGTGGATATGGCCGGGTTGCCTGTTTAGCCAAAAAAGAAGTGACACAATTGCACTGGCAGCCAAGCACTCTTTTTTTTCTCAACACATTAAACATTAATGACACTGACCTTGGACGCTTGCTTCTCCCCCTTTTGCGGAATCTGGCGGAGATTTATTTTTGCCCCGGTCGTGTGACGCCTCATTTCCAGTTGGCATTTTCTGCTGCCGATTCCGAGCCCAATCCCTCAATTACTTGCCAAGGCAGAGTGGCAGCTGCAGATCTGCATGTTTCAGGGTTGTGACCATTTCCAATTTGCAGCCTCATTTGCTTTAAAAGGGAGTCCCCGCTGTGGAGGGACACGTGCAGGCCAGGAAAGGGGGGGAAACTGGGAGGAGATGAGATCCCAACCCTTGGCAGATCAGTGGCAATTGCAGCTTGCCACTTGCATGCAAATATAGTCGTGAACTGTTGAATAATTCAGATCCGCGTTACAAATTGCAAATTGAGCTGGCTCTGAGCTCAGACAACGCGGCATCTTTTCTAGATCATCGCGTCTATCGCATGATTAGGATCAAGCATAACGCCATTGCGACAGACACAGAGAGAGAAATGTATAGATATTGAGCTTGCATATCTTAATATATCTTAAATATATTATAAATATGTCTAGCAGTAGCCACAAAAGAATAATTAATATAATATACATATTTATAAATGTCTGGGTTTAATTATGAGAATATATTACTATGTAGGAGGGTTTAATGGCCATAATTAATATAATAAATATATTTAAAAATATATATATTAATGTGTAGAAGGCTATTAAACTTATATAAATTATAAAACAAGACAAAACATTTAGTTGGTATGTATTTTAAATATATTATAAATATGTATAACATAACAATAGTAATCTCCTTGTGGGAATATTTTAGAGGCTGTAAAATCACATATTTGATCGTGGATTGTTAGAAACTAAGAAGATTTTTGGGTACTTTTTTATAAGGAAGTTTTTCATTGAATGTTTTGATCTTTTTTTGGACAGCATGATGCATATTTTCAGCTTTGTTTTAAGGTGTTTTTTTTTGACAAATTTATTTAAAAATAAAGGAGTTATTTGCTGTCTTTGGAGGTGACATTATTCCGACCAAATGAGTAGCTGAAACAGTTCTACTTCTACAGAAATAACTGAATTCAAATGAATAGAATTAATTCAAGTGTACTGCTTAAAAATACAATTAAATTAAAATTATAATAATACATAATACAATTAAAATTAAAATATTAGAAAGTTGATTATCAATTTACATAAAATATTCGAAAGTAAGGGAAATAGTTTTTATAAAATCAAAGCAGAAAAATAATATAAATAAATTCCCTTTCGTGACTAAGCAGATTGACATTATTTCACTACACGTTTCAATCAAAATTTTGTTTAATATTTAAGCTTAGTAATAAATAATATAAATAAATTCCCTTTCGTGACTAAGAAGATTAAGAATTTAAAATTAGGTTTTGACATTATTTCACTACATGTTTCAATCACAATTTTGTATAATATTTAAGCTTAGTAATAAATTAAAAATACAGACAGGAAGTAAGAATTCCGAGTCAGTTATAACTCAATGATTGCCAGGTTTCATCTTTCTCTTAATCCACAAATTCAAAATTGGAATACCTGAAGATTTGGCTAAGTGCATTGCCAGTTTTTGCGGTCAGAGGCTGAGGGCGTTTGCTTATCAGTGAAGAAGGGGCAAAAGGGAGGTTGAGGGGGGGTTTAGGAAGGCGAGCGCCAGTTGCACTTAAATTGCATCCACGAGACAGCCGTCAATCAGTTTGCGTGGCTCGTGGAAGGCGGCCAATGGACGTTTCGCAAACAGAAGATGCGGATTAAAAGCGGGCCGCTGGCAATCTGCTCTGATTAAGCGACTTGCGATTGCGAGTGCATGAGCCCAAGGCCCCCTTTAGATGCTCCTCAGCTGCTCCCCCTCCGTTGCAAACCCTAAAAACTGACTCACTCTCTGCGGATACTTTTCTAAATGGGATTGACGCTGGGTCAGGTGCCCGCTGCTGATGTCACGGAGCAAACGGCTGAAATATTAATTACCCTTGGCGAAGATAGCGTCAAATATACTGATAACTGATAGCTAAATCTAACACCGATAACAACTGCCGATAAGAGGCAGGCGGAGAAAGGGACGAAAGAGACGGAGCATAGCTGACTGAATGGAAGATGGTAGAAAAACCTGCAGGGATGACGCAACCAATGACGATGACAGGTTGCCAGGCGGTGAGATACCAAAAAAAAAAAGCTCTGTTAGTTTCCGCTCGAAGGTCTGGCCGTTAGGATCGAACATCTATATCTATTTGGGAAGCAGCAAGCACAGAAATCAAGTAAAATACTTCCCCATTAACACCGGAGCATAGTACAAGGTACACTTAGCTTTGGCCAGTTTGTGAATCATTCCTAATGGCTGTCGTTAAGTTTTTTTTAAAGCAAAAACCAAAGTTCAATATGAATTCTTCTGAATTTTTTTGTAATTCTTGATTATTTCTATCGAAATCTCTCCATGAACATCCTTCTAATGAACCTTCTTTGGTTTCCTTTCCAGTTAAGACATCTAGTGAGGAAGCAAGAAGGATCCACTGCCATCACACACCACACACACAAGCCAACGTTATAGCCATGGAGCACTCAAAGCTAACCGCCTGGCTGGCCCTGCTCCTCTGCGTGGCCGTGGCCGCCACACCCACTCCCCGCCACCTTGACTGTCCGGCGGACTGCAGCTGCACTTTGGCCCAGCATACACACAAGCCGCTGTACCACCTCAAGTGCAACAGCACCGCCGGCCTACGGCTGGCCGAGAAGCCCTTCCAGTCATCGGTGCCGGTGCACTCGCTCGACCTATCCGGTTTAGGGCTCACCCGTCTGGGTCATGTGCTGGACAAGCTGCCCGAGCTAACCTCTTTGGATCTGGCCCACAATGAGCTCACGGAGCCGGGGCACCTGAGCAAGGGCCTCAAGCGACTCAGTCTGAAGCACAACCTGGTGACCTCCGACAAGTTGAAGAAGCTGCCCCAGCACCTGCAGGTGCTGAACTTGCAGCACAATCAGATCGGACAGTTGCCGCTGGAGCTGACCCATATGCATCAGCTGCGTCAGCTGGAGTTGAGTCACAATGCCATCAATTGCTCCTGCCAGACGCTGGAGGTGCGCAATTGGTTGGTGGAGCGCATTGTCTACATGGAACACCCGGTGGTGTGTGCCTTCCCGCTGGAGTATAAGGGACGCTCTTGGCTTCAGCTGAAGCAGGAGGAGATATGCCGTAAGGAGCAGCAACAGTGGTCCGATCCCGACATGGAGGAGAATGATCTGATGATGGGCGACCAGCCGGCCGCTTCCTCCGGCGAGCATGAGAACGAGGATGAGCTGGACAAGGATTTCCTGCCGTTCAGCGGCAAGGCCAAGGCTATCGTAACCAAGAAGAGAGCGCGCTCTCCCCAGGAGCCCGCGCCCGCCGATGTGGAGGGCTCTGGTGACCTCAACGAGACCAACATGGAGCTGTCTCTGCCCGAGGTGCCCGAGCCGGAGGCTGCCGAGTCCGAGATTAACGAGGCAGTGGCCACCACCACCAAGCCGGAGAGCGTGCAGAGCATCGTGAAGGACGAGGACGATGAAGACGATTCCGAGGCCTCGGGCAGCGGTGGCGGCTTCCTTGCCATTCCCGATGTCTCCAAGGTTCTGATAACATCGGACGAGGACCTGGATGGTGACAAGGAGGCGGAAAGCCCCAGGCCCCAGGAGAATGACAGCAAGCCCCTCGAGAGCCCCGGCAGCGGCGTCTTCACCAGCCACATGGGCATCTTCGAGGGCCAAGAGAAGGATGAGCTCAAGCCCGTCGAGGAGGAACCCATTGTGCCGATTGTGCAGACCAAGCTGGACACCGACCTCAAGTCCCAGGTGGTGACCGACGGCCCCCTGGACAGCAGCAAGGAGTCCGAGGATGTGCAGACCGCCAGCGTGAGCAAGCGGACGGATGACAGCAGTGCCATATATTACCTGCTGGCCGTGATCGGTCTGATCGTGGTCGGTCTGGTGCTCTTCGTGGCCATCAAGCGCTGCAAGTATGACAGCAATGCGGCTGCCCGCGATGCCGAGGCTCAGCGCCAGACGGAGCTCCTCGATATGGACAAGAAGCAGCTGGGCAAGCCGCTGCACAAGAACGGCAACGGTCAGGAGCACTCGCCGCTGATTGGGGAGAAGACCAAGCTGGACGAGGCCCAGATTGTGAAGAAGGCGTACGAGAATGGCGATGCCAAGGATGGAGCCGGACAGCAGCCGCTGCTCAATGGTAACGGTTCGGCCAATGGTGGTGCCAAGGAGGCCGGCACCGCACCCGGAGAAGCCGGAGCTCCTCACGAGTACTATCCGATCAGTCCACGCTACCCCACGCCGCAGTCGCCGCGTGCCTCCAAATATGCCCAACACCAGCAACCGGCCGCCGAGCAGAATAACAACAATGAGCCGGACGCCGCCTACCTGCCGTCGTCCCCCAAGTCTGGCCGCTATTCGCCGGTGTATTCGCCGGAGACGGGACGCGTCAAGATCAAGCTGACGGAGACACCCAAGCCCAAGACTCCGATGCTGGTGACGCGCAGCAAGTCCAATGCCGGGGATATCATCACCACGCCCGTTGTGCCCACACACCTGGCGGTGCCCCTCAATGGCCATTGATTTTGGGCCACACAGCCATCGACTCTCGACACAGCCTTCACCCATCCCCAACCAACCACTCCGACCTTCACGACTCACGACCCCCCCGGGGGAGTATTCCGAGCTGCGAGCTGCGAGCTCGAACACACTCCGGGATGTATCACCATCACCAGCAAACACACATAGCCAACAACAACAGCCACGGATGCAGTGCATGGGACATCCGGCATTTGGGGCATCCAGCGACGACCACAGCAAACTATTCGATTTAAGCGCCCCGCTCCCCTCTTAAGTGTTAGCCGAGATGTAGTGTCTAGCCATAAGTAAATTAATTACGCCTAAGCATAAATCTAGTTTAATACCAAAGCTAAAACATTTACATATTGTATGCCTGCTGCAAACAGATTGACGTCGAGGGAAAACTGAAAAGCTGAAAAAAAACTGCAAAACTACCGAGTAACTACTACTACCGAGGAGCTACAAGAGAGATTGAAGAACTCTCTTTTGGAACATTAATTAATAAATATATAATGGAATATGCGTTCAGCCTGGTTCTGCATGTGATGTGTACACACCATACTTACTGTATATGTACTTTTATATCCTATTCATACACTGTAAACTACTTAAGCTCCCTTCTCTTGTGAAATTATAATGTGTTAAATCATTAAATGAGCGACTTTTCAAATATAAACGAGGGTTTGCGTTTGATTTGGGGATAATTTGGGTATAATATGCTATAGAGAATAATATAATATATAATAATAATATGCTATAGAATAGAGCTGATATAAAGGATATCTATAGGGATTTAAGGACTTTTAGGGATATTTAAAGTAATATAATTAAATTCGGGAAGGATTTCATGTCTTGTGCTGGTTTTTCTTAAATATGAGCTGAGGTTTGGGGCCACAAAAGGTATATTATCAATAATAATATCAATAATGTTTTTTAATTTATAAAAATTACATTTTTGCTGGGTTTCTGAGCCATATTTCATTATTATTTCTTGCTTATGATGGTTCACGCATCTAGTACTATAAGTTTCTATATTAGTCCTAGTTGCAAAAACAAATAAAGCATAAATTAAAATAAAAAACAATACAAATTTGCATTTAAAAGGCGAACGAGTGTTTTTCTTATAGCAAGTGAGAGCACCACCTGGTGGCGACACTTTAGGTAATTCGTAAGCCCAACACACATATAGATGGCGCTCTTACTCAGCCAAGTTTCCAACCCCCTTCGAACTTTAATTTAGTAACAAAATTTTAGATCAAACTCCCCTTTTCGAAGTGCCAGCTTTTACTCAAAACTCCCAAAAAAAAAAGAAGATAATTCCAACTCAAATTCAAAAAGAAAAATAATAAAAATCTGCTCAACACTGGTGGTGAAAAAAACGTGTACAGTACAGTATGTGTATTTTTGTTTCTTTTTTGTGCGTTTAAATAGTCTTAGAATGGAAATGTTAACTAAAAAAAATGGGGGGAATGGCCTAGAACAGGGTCTCACGCATGGGCCTGTGCACCCGGGCGCGTTGATCCGAATCGCTGGAGGAGGAGGCGCCCTCATTGGCGGCCGAAAAGCTGCCGCTTACCCGCCGGCTGGCCGAATTCTTACGCTTCCTTCGCTTGGCCCGCTCCAGATCCGGTTCCGACTCCGATTCGTCATCGGGCAGGGAGCGCAGATCGGGGGCGGTCAGCTCCTGGAAGTCGCTGGCCAGGGTGGATGTGGAGGCCTGCTTCTTGGCCGCACTGAAATAGTCCTCGACAGCGGGATCCAGCTCCAACACCGGACTGTGATGGAGGCTGTAGACCTGGGCGCTGACCTTCATGGTGGGCGGTGGTGGCAATGGCTTCTTGGGCTTTCGCTTGGCAAAGGGACTGCCGCCCGGCTCGTATTCCGGATCCGTAAGGAACTCCACGCTCTCGGCGGCCATGTTGACCCGCTTGAACGGCGGTATCTCGGCAATCTTGGGCTTACGCTTCGTATACGGACTATTCTCGTAGCTCTGGAAGTTGCCAATCTGCTCGGCGCTCTGCAGATTCTGGGTCTTCAGGTGGGCAGCCGGGAAGCGCGAGTCCTCGATGCTGAAGCGCCGACTGCCCGACTGACTGTACTCCATGCGCCCCGTCCGCCGATAGGGTCCATACTGGGCAGTGCGCTCCTTGTCCCGATTGGAGAGCATCTCCACGCTGCGGAAACGCTGGCGACTGTCCAACTGCAGGCTGGAGTCCTCCGCCTCCGACTGGGAGCCATCGCCCTCGCCCTCGGGATGGGTCTGGGAGCGTCGCAGCTTGCGGGAGTTGCGGGCACGCTCGGGACCCGACAGATCCAACATGGACTTGACGGGTCTGACCAGCTTGGGCATGCGCAGGGCGTCCTCGTAGGAGGGCAGCAAACTAATCTCCTGCTGCTGCTGTTGGATGCTGGGCGTGCCGTCTTCCAGGAGGATGCGGTCATTGAGATCTCGTCTGGGAAAGAGATATATAACTAAATAGAATTATTAATAACAAAAAAGAGAGTGACTCTCACATGCGTCTCAGCTCATCATCGTTCTCCGCGTACTCCCGGTGACTTTCCCTGATCTTGCGCTTCTTCAGGAACTTCTGCAGGCAGGCATAGGCCATAATGAGGCCGCCCAGGAGAAACAGTGTGATCAGGATAATGGACCAGGCCTTCTCGCCGCCACTGCTACTCCTGGCATTCTGTATCCACACATCCGCGCAGGCAAACTCCCAGAGTTTGCCATAGAAAATGGCAGGAGCGGCACAGCGCAGGTGATTCTTGTCTTTGATCTGTCGTAAGTAGGTTCTTAATTACGGAAATCGATTCGGATGAGGAGCAAACCCACCTTGGCTGGCTTGGAGGTTAGATAGTCGTAGAACTCCACAAAGAGTGAGTTGTGGCAGTCGCAGATCCAGGGATTGTCACCCAGCCAGATCTGGTCCAGGAACTTGTTGCTGCCAAAATAATAAGGAGGAATGGGACTGGTGAGGCGGTTGCCATTCAAGTGGAGATCGGCCAGTTCGGGGAACTCCCTGAAGGTGTTGTTGCGCACAGTTGTGAGTCTGAAAATATATAATTAAATTACTAATTATTACTTAACCCAGCGAGGAGAAGGTGCAAACCCACCTGCAGTTGGCCAGATTCAGTTCCTGCAGCGTCTCCGACCTCATAAAGGTGGGTATATCGCTGATCAGATTGTTGGACAGATCCAGCTTCTGGATAACCGAGAGACTGGACAAGGCCGAGCTCTCTATCGATGTGATCTCACACCAGCTCATGTTGATGGTACGCAGCGAGTTGGACACGATCCGGGTGAGTTTCTGCAGCACATTCCGGCTCAGATTGAGCTCCACCAGCACATCGTTGTTGCGTACAAAATTCCTGTCCAGTCGGGCTATCTCATTGAAGGCCAGATTCAGCTGCTTGAGTCGCTTCAGGCTGGCAAAGGCATCCTGGCCCAGCACGCGGAGCACATTCTGCGACAGATCCAGCACCTCCAGCATGGTGTTGTTGGCAAAAGTTGCGGCATCAACAGCCCTCAGCAAGTTACCACGCAGCCGCAGCTCTGTGAGCTGAGGCAGACCACTCAGTTCGATGCTGTCCAGGTTGCAATAGGACACATCCAGGCGCCGCAGCTCGTAGGTCAGCACGGGATCCTCTTCGAGGCCACCGAACTCGAGCTGAGTGTTCCGTGACAGATTGAGGGCCTCCAGATGCTGCAGGGAGTCGAGAAAGAAGCCCGACAGGTGCTTAATGCTGCAGTTGCTCAGGTCGAGGCTGCGCAGGCTTCGCGAAGGCAGGGCCGCCATCTGGGCCAGCTGGTTATTGGCCAAATTGAGGCGCTCCAGGTTCGGCAGCTGGTTTATCAGCTGGTCGCCGCCCAGTGTGGAAATGCCGCACGAAGAGAGCTCCAATTCGGTCAAGGATGTGCTGGTCAGCAGTTCAAAGCTCTCGCCGCTCCCAAAACTGCCCAGCTGATTGCCATCGAGGCCCAGTCGCTTCAGGCTGGGCGCATACTTGAAGGCCTCATTGGGGCTGAGGGACTCCCAGGACCCAATCGAGTTATTGGCCAGCAGGACGGTCCTCAGTGAAGAGAACCCAATCAGGGATTTACTATCCAAAGCGGAGATCTGGTTATTGGAGAGATCCAGGTAGAGCAGAGAGTCAATGTCTGCATATTGCGTGGGAAACTGGCTGAACTGATTGCCGGACAGATCCAGGTGCTCCACGGGAATGCCGTCAAAGTTGGGAAAGGTGTGGAGGCTACGCCGCGAACAGTCCGCATACAGGCTGTCCACCATCCAGGCGCAGCGGCAGGGCCAGGGACAGTTCACAGCCCAGCTGCTGGAGATTGTGGCCAGGAGCAGCAGGCCGACCACATCCAGGCCCATTCGCATGGCTGTAGGACAGATACAGATGGAGGTTATTGAATTTGAGTCTATGGCGCAGATACTTTCATAGAAATTGCGACGATTTCCCTGCCAAATGACGTCACAAGCTGAATGTATAAGCAAAAGTATTCACCTGCTGGATTTTAATCACTCGTATTTCCCCTTTCGAACTGCACTGCACTTATCTTATCTCCGTTTCCCCGGACAAAATAAAAACTGGAGCACCGGAGCAACCGTAGCCGAAACACCAAACGGAACGTAAATAGAGCGGGATTGGAGCCAAGGACTCCCTATGCAACAACTGGTGGCAGCCACGCCCTCAGCATTGTGTGCTCCGGAGAGGTTAGATTTCTGGAATTCCACTTTGGAATTTTTTTTTATGGTTGACTTTCAAAGTTTCGTTTGGGGGCTGATCGGCGCAACTGCTTGTCTAATACTGGACGACCGAGGAAAATTACTCACCTGTTGGCTGGCCGCGGGCAGCGGCTTCCACGGTGACTGATAAGATAAGCTGCTGATAAGCCCGCCGCTTGCATGGGGTAAGAGCGAGTGTGGCAAGGTGCGGGAAGAGTATATTTCCCAGCTAACTATATGAATTCAAATCAGAGGAAAATACCAGAAAAGGGTCGAGCATTGAAGGAAACTACACTATACTTAAATACATAACTTAACTTTGTTGTTCTCCTCAATAACTTTCTTAAATTTACCCATTAACAATGCCCTCAGCATATGTCAACAAATCAACCGTGAATACCAGGGGATATGGCCACAAATGGAATCGTTTAAGGCTGAATAAACTTGTCACCCGATGAAGTGCAACTGTTGCCAGTTGGAAATCCGTGTCCTGGCTCCTCTTCGTCTCCGACTGGAGCTGATAGGGCATTAAAATTACCCTTTCCACTGGAGGAGCTCGGAGTTCGGAGTGCAGACACCCGTAACCGGATTTATTGTAATGAAGCGTGAGCAAAACAGCAACGACACCGCAGACAACAGCGCGATAAAGATGCAGTGCGAAATGAAAGGAAATAAAAGTAAGATGAATCCACACTCAGTCCCATTTCGGGGGCAGGAACAAGGAGCAAATAAAAAAAAAAAGTAGCAGTACCCGGCACTGACGTGTTGACAGCCACATGTTTGCGGCTTGATTACCACGAAAAAGTGGTCGGGCAGCAGGAAACAGCAGAATCTTACAAAAATTGCGAATAAAGGATGAAAGTAGAAGAATTTTGAATACCCTTACACGGAGAACTCTTTGGGAGTAAGAAAAATATAAATAATAGAAATAATTGTAAGTAGAACAAAGGAGTTTTTGAATATTTTAAATCAAACTTAGATTTCTAGGGTTATAATTTCCATTATCAATAATAATAATATTAACTTAAATTTCTATGCTTATAATTCCCATTATTAATATATTAATATATAATATATATACATATATTAATATAAAGCAGGCACTTGGTTAAGCTAATTAGTTAGTTATTAGTTAGTTAGTTAAGTAATTAGTTTGTTAATTAGTTAGTTACATTTAAAATAAAGCATTGTTTAACTAACACAGTCTAAATATCTGAAGAAACACTAAAGAATTTGAAATATTTT
>JAEIIG010000581.1:0-16054 GCA_018904695.1 Drosophila parvula
AATTTAAAATAAACCTAATAATTAAGAACAAGAGTCAAGTCAGTGACTAGAAATCTCTTCTCGGAGCGAGTGACTAGAGAAACCAATGATAAATAATATTTCTCTCTATGTAAGGACATTTTGTGGGGTCAGCCAAGCATGGTCTGGGCTCCGGGCCTCTGTCCTCCACACTCACAACCCCATTTATTTATTATTTTCGGGGTATCCAATCTGGGAGTTCTTCGATGGCAAAGGAAGCGCCTTCGAACGCACATCAATCTGGGCATAATGGCCTCAGATAATAGTGTTTGTTTGTGTGCCAAGGTATGCGTATGCAAAATACACACACACATATATATATTTATATATAAATTCACAATGTATACAAAGTGGGAAATGGAATGAGATGTGATGGAAGGGATGTGAGTTGTAAGCTCGTGACTGCCAAGCGATGGGATTGCATTTTTTGAGCAGCTTCAATAATTTTCAGACCAGTATATACAAAAGAAAAGCCCTAAAAAATCAACAAGTATTTATTTCTAGGAACCAGTTAAAACCTGTCAAGTTTAGATAATAAATTAACTAAAAAACCCTTAAATATCACCTTGATATGGTTATTTTTTGAATAATTTAGTTAAGGGACGTGTCACGCCCACATCGCCATCGCTGGCATCCTGCTGAGCTATCTACCTGAGTTGATGTGTGTGTGTGTGGGTGCTATCCTATCCTATCTCCTGTCTATCCTGCGAGCACTTTTCAATTTGCCGGCAACGCGGCGTATGCGCGATGGCAATCTGTTCGCCTCGCCTCGCCACCTTATCTCTCCCCTCCTCCTTTGGCTCCCTGGCTCCTTGAGCAGTTTTCCGATTTGAGATTTCAGCTTTCAGATTCCAGCTTTTGTATATTTTATATTTTATGCATGATTGTTATTGTTTGCAGTTTGCGTTGCGAATAACGCTGCTCGAGTTGATCCGAAAGCGGCTCATGTGCCTCCTCGGCACCGCTCCTTCTGGTCTCCTTATCTGCCCGTCATAACCTGCTCCGGCTCAGGCTCCTGCTCCTGCTCCTGCTCCTGCTCCGGCTCAGGCTCCTGCTCCTGCTCCTGCTCCTGCTCCGGCTCCTGCTTCTGCTCCTTAAGCTCGGGCCTCGCTGCTCTACATACAATTTTTGGCCACAATTACGGCGCGTATATATGTATATATTTATGCGTGCGTATATATAAAGCAGAGCGAACCGATTGTACGCATCATATTTTATTTATATTTCGTTTTTTTTTTTCATAAATATAAGCACGCCCATCTCATTTGCATATAAAACGCGGAGCAGCGATGTTCCCATCCTGGGAAACCCATTCGCAAGGCCCATTTTTTAGACCCGAGGCCAAGCGAAACCGAAACCCAAACCCAAACCCAAAGTCGGGGCAGATGTTTTCGCTCACGGCGCAACCTTAGAGTTTTCAGGACCCAGAAGCCAGGACCTGGGACCTCGACCCGAGGTCCGTTTGTTGCCAAAAACCAGACCAGAGTAATTGATAACGAACCGAAGCGGTTTTCTGCTACAAGAGAAACCTACTTTGAAAAAGAGGTTAATGATTTATTAGTTTAACTATTTAATTGCCTAATTGACTGAGTATTTATATAGTTTATTTATAGTACCAGTTAAGCTATTATTTATTAGAATTACTAAATTGGGAGTATAAATTATATATGAAAAGTTCCCATATGGATTTTGTGCTAATTTGCCTGAAGGAAGTCAATAGTGAAGCTTATTTTTTATAGGAATTTATATTATTTACTTAATAACAACTATTTTATAGAATTTAATTCAGTTTTAACTCTTTCTTTTCAATATTTTTGATTACATTTAACAAAGTTTCCTAGTTGTATCGAAATAAATAACAGAATGCAAAGTCCCCATTAGGGATGAATGTACTATGACGCATAAAAGAAGGTTTGGCAGGCTTTGAGGAGGTTGTCTGCACCACTAAAAAAAAACAAGGATCCTAGAAATATAAGGTAAATTGAAATCAAATTTAAAATGAATCTCCTTTAATAGTTTCCAATCCTTTAGCATATATTTCTGGCAACCTTCCTTCAAAAGGATCACCTCCTGCGAGCCATTCGCTTAATCAATTTGCTCAAGTCCCTGCTTAAGACTTGTCTCGTTTGTGTGTGTGTGTGTGTGGATGGGGCCAGGGATTACTCCATTGGTCACGTGTCTGGAAACATGCGCATATCCAGCAAGGATACAAGGCTACAGGGCGGCAAAGGATACAGGGGGCCTTAAGTGGGGCAACTCTCAAAAATCAACGTCGAACGTCGCTGGCTCAGATTGTTTAGCACGGCGGTTTTGGCCACTGAGCGGGCAACGAAGCCTAAGGACAACCGATGGCAATGGCAATGGCTGCCAGGATATATACACGCACACCCCCACACACACACGCACACACACTCACACATGCGGGCCAAGGAGACAATACATATGAGAGAGAGAGTACATATGCCGTTCGTTCGCTCTCTCGCTTGCTCTTTCCTTTCACAGCTCCTGCTCACTCACTCGGCCTGTGTGTGTGTGTGTGTGGATAATTGAGTATCAGTTTAGTGTCTGTGATACACTGAGACATATTTATCTTTATTATTTTACTTAATCATTGATTTTATTTATGTAATTTATTCGAGTTTGATTTCAATTATTAATTTTGTAGATTTATTTTTGTATATTTCCTTTTGTAATTAATGTTTTTAATGATCTCCCACTGCCTCTGTATTTTCTCTCAGTGTAGAGGTTGGAGGGTATGGACTTGGACGCTGGCAGCCAAAGTTTTATTAATGTTTGGCTCCGCTAGCTGGGGTTGCTTGCCTCGCCCTGCTCTGCCCTGCCCTGCCTTTCCTTTCGTTTCGTTTCGCAGTTGATTTAGCTAACTCGTAGTGGGGGCCGACATATCCTTTGGTCCTGCCATCATCATCCACCTCCCCCCGCCTCCCTTGTCATTTATCATGTGCTGTACATATACATGCACATAAGAGTGTGTGTGTGTGTGGGTGTGGGTGGGAATTGTTATCAGTGGCATTGCGAAACCAAGTGGAACACACGCGCAACTCGAACCGATTGCCAATACACACATCCTTGCGCATCTGTGTATATATTTATATATGTATATATGTATGTACACACACATATTGGAGAGAGGGGGAGGGGGTGGGGGTGGGGGGTGTGGCAGGTGAAAGCAGGGAGAAGGGAGAGCTAGCTCCCCGGGTTTTTGGTTTTGCCTCAGTTGTTCTTGGCCTGCAAAAGTTTATCTTTTCAATTTCGAGCTTTTTGGGGTTGGAGTGAGTGTGTGTGTGTGTGTGTGTGTGTGCCACATGTGTGTGTTGAGTGGGTGTCCTGCGTCCCTTATGTATGTGTGTAAGATTAGGGTTGGTCCTGCCGTGGGAGTTTATTTATCCACTCAGGACTCAGGACTCGGTACTCTCCTCTGCGAATCGGACAGTGGCCATATCAATCATGCCCTCCGCCACCTCGCATATGTACATACATACATACATATATCCTTTGCCTTATATACACGCACACGTTCACCCTAGTGGGTTCCTGTTAGCATTAAGCATCCTTGCCTGAATATTGATAGCACTGAGTGGGCTACTGTACCCACCGGAGACCACTGAAATATCTCATTCGATTAAATATGAAAGCGAACCACGAATAATTAATATAAGGTAATATTAGGGAAAATATAGCTTAGTTCCTGCAGAAAGTCCTGATTAAATTCAAGAGCTGTCTAGATCTCTGAGATTATACTAGATAGAGATAAGATAAGGTGGACACAATACTAGATGTAAAGCTAAGGCTTCTATAAGATATATACTATCTAAAAGCTTGAATACAATTGGATGATAAATATGAGAGTTATTACACATTAAAGTTGCCATTATATATTTGTATCTCGCTCGCACCTGTCTCAGATGGTTAGTTTAGACATGAACCCGTTTTTAAATAGGTATTTGGAAATAATGCAAATTTCACTTCAGTTGGATGATAAATGTTGGTGTTCTTAGATATTAAACTTGAAACATTCTATTGGTATATCTCTTCCGATGTAACTAATCATCGGAAGAACTAATCATCGGAAGAGATATAGTCATAAACATTTAGTAAACTATATCATACATTAAGTTAATGCAAATTGGAGTTCAATTAGCTTATAAATATGGAAGTTAAAAAGGAATACACTGGCAAGTATTTATATTTATCTATCTCACTAGCTACTAAATGGTTTATATTTTTCCTTTTAAGAACCTCTATACTACTTCTAGAACCTTTATTTTTTTAAATCAATCCTTAGAAAGTCTTTCCTTTTATTATATATTATCTATTCTATAAAGATTTATATTCTTTACTCCAGATGGAAATCACTTGCTAAAATTTAATATATAATTTGGCCAGATAATAAGGCAGTTATGTTTGCCCCAGCATTTTTTTTATATCCCCAACTCTAGCCCCGAAATGAAATAGTGCATAAAAACAACAAAAAACATCCTGATTTTGGGGGCGTGAAGCTATGAACTAGCTTCGCCTTCGATTGGACGCATTGTGTTGTGCGGGGATATATGTATGTGATGGGTGTTGGGTGTTAAAATACTAGTTTAGGACCTCCATTTCTCTACGCATTCATTAGCGCATGTCGTTGGATCGGGAGGATATGCAGCCTGTTCCTAGCTCCCTGCTCCTGTGGCTTTTTTGGGAACTTCGCAACTCGTGCTGTTCTCAAGTTCTCGGTTCGCCAATTTATGGTTAGAAGATTTCGCATATGCCCCCCAAAAAAACACAACACAACAAACTCACTTTTACCCCGTTTTCGGTGAAGATTTCCCCTTCCCCTTACCCTTCCTCTTCCCCTTTCCCCCAGGACCATACTCAATTTTCGTCTGAATTTTCGGCAGATCTTCTTGGCCATTTTCTCGCTGCTCTAATGCCGCTTTTAATTGGCGGACCACACACATAGATATATATATATATATATATATGTATCTGTATATACATATATGAGCACACGTATCGGTGGGCGAGTGTGTGGGCGTGGCATGTGTGGTAATTTAACTGCAAGCAACCAAAGTTTATGGCTAAGTACGAGTATATAGCGATGGCCATGTTTCCCAGTCACCAGTTTCTCAGTTTCTCAGTTCAGATTCCCCCGATTTCCAAGTCGTACCCTTCGGTTCTTTGTTTCCCCCTCTTCTGCGGCACTGAAAAAAAAATTTAATCTTATTTGAATTAAATATAATATTAAATAATTTATTTAAAATGCTCGAAGTTTAGTAGGTTCATTTCAGGGGAAGTTTATTAAATAACGCTTAAAGTTCCTTTAGAACTTATTTTGTATTTTGTCTAGTGTTTTTTTTAGAGTGTATTTCCCCCTTCTAGGTGGCTCCTTTTTGGCTCTCCTCGCTCCGCGCTCGCTCTCTCTCTCTCTCTTTCTGTTTAGACGACGACCGATGACGAGGACGATGGCTCGACGAGGACTTCGTGGCTCCTCCTAATTGCAAAGCCTCAGCCCGCTTCGCCAGTTTCGCCAGTTTCGCAATTGTGGCTACCAAGTGGGCTAAAAAGGGGGCCTGGTGGTGGGGTGGTGGTGTTGGAGTGTTGGCCAAGTGGGCAGTGGGTGGGCTGCCCCTCAGCCTTGCCTTGTCTCGTGTGTGTTCAATAATGCGAGCTTCATGTGTGGCAAGCAGGGTGTGGCCCTGGGCACACTCTCGTTAATTTTCTGGCTTTGCCAGGATTAATTATGATACCTTCTAGAATATACAAGAATTTCAATTCAATTTTGAGTAGAAATAGGCTCTTAATTATTTACAATTTTTCGTTAATTTCTCTTGATTCTAATGGATCCTATTTCAAATATACATTTAACGTGTTTTTTTAATCTTGAACGTAGATGCACTACGGTCAGTAGACTCGAGTGGCCCTTGCCTCACCAAGCACGTGCTTGTTGGGGTTAGGTGCGATAGAAGAAAGTAAGTAGCTTAAAAGCAACTAAAATATATTAAAAAGAAGAGATACTAAAGACCATTTAGTTAATATCAATCACTTCTGTAGTCTTCATTTATATTTGAATGCTGCCAATATCAAAAGTAACCAGAAATACCAAGAAAAATAACCCATATATAGTTATGAATTCTTCAGATAAGTAGGAAATAGTATTTCACATCTAAAAACCTATTCCTTTGGCACCCAAGCGAGCAGCTCGCAGCTCGCAGCTCGCAGCTCCAAGGAGCACCTAATAAAGATGTCAATGTCGCGGTGTGAATCCTCCGATAGGAGCAAGCGATAACGATAACAGTGACAATTGGCAATGTCGAGGTTGTTTCGGTGTGAAATTGAAATTTCACAATGCTGACATTTATTGACGAGCGGCCTTGATTAATGATAAGAATCTGTAGAATCCGGCAAAGACGAAGACTGAAGCGAGCATAAAATAAAATACGAAATGCAAAAAGGGAGTGCCGGAGCTCGTTTGAATTCTGACATAAATCAAATAGCTGCATGCTCATCCGCATTTTGAATATGCTACAAAAAAAAAAAAGAAAAGAGGAGAGGGAACGGGAACGGTAACGGGTTGTGTGCAGCATAATGGAAACAACCGCGAAATATCTATTGACAGTTGGGTGTCATGTTTATCCGAGGTTGTTATCCCATTTTGGCAACACTGCGATTTATGCTCGCCGCCCCGCAAAACGCCGAACGGGCGGATCTTCCTCAGCACAGATAGATTGAGGGACTCACAGATGCGAAGATACAAGGGCCCACACAATAGATACAAATGCGCATTTTGCATTTTGTTTTTTTGTTTTATATGAGATTTGTGTGTCAAATTTCCATTAGCCCTGCGTCCTGCGTCCTGCGTCCTGCGCCCTGTGCACCCTTTCCACCCATCTTTCCCACCCCTTTGGCCACGCAGCATGCAAATGCCAGGATCCAGAAGGCAGAGCCCAGGATGCGTGCGCTGATTGCTCCCGATGCTCGTCGGTGTGTCCTGGGTTGCGATGGGTTACGTTTTCATTTTTTTTTTTATATTTTATTTTCCGCACCCAGTTACCCCTGGGTTAGAGAGGGGTAATACAATATCCTTCGGTTTCCTTGGGTCGTGTGTTTTTTTTTTTTTTTTTTGCCACTGCAATTTCGCTGTTTTTCGTGGCTGGCTGCCCCTTATGCTGCGAATTTTTTTTGTTTGATAATTTATTATTTTGTAAGCATTCAAATGTGATTCTGTCGCGGCTGCTGTCGAACAATGAAAGTTGATTTACATACCGAAACGATGGCAGTTTGATGTCCCAGTCCCCCGATTGTCCTTACCCTTTTTTTTCTCCGTGCGGAAAGGATACAGATAGAGGTACAGGATGGATGCACTGGGGTAAAAGTACTCTAAAAAAATTTATTTCACAGTTTACTTGTTTATATTAATAATACTGATACTTGTTTAATACTACTTAAGAGTTTTATTTAAGTATAAACTGTATAAATATATATTTTAAAGAGAAAAAAGGTTAAGAAAAACTTGATATTTATTTATTTATTTTAAAACTAATATCTTTTTAGGTTAAAAAATGAATACAAACAATATTTTGGTATAGAAAAATATATGTATGTTAAAATCATTAGGTTTACATTTGGAAATAATTAAAAATTATCTAAAACAAGTGGTTTTCTTATTCGAAATCCTTTAAATATGAATAAAAAATGCCAAGAATATGGTCATTATCATTTTTTTATTTTTAATTATTGCTCATTTTATTTGTAAAATTTTTTAAAACAATTTTAAGTGCCAAAATGACAAAATTTAAGTATTTCCCATTTAAATTTATTTTAAAAATATTCTGATAAGGCTTTAAATTTAAATATAAAGATCCCTTTCAGTGCATGAAATATTTATAAATAAAAAATACTACTACCCTTGTGATTATGAATAAAAGTCTACTAGTTTCTTGCAGTGCAGCCTGCCTGCTGAGTTTATACGAGAGATGGAATTGGGAGGAGAGGTGAGGCGATAGATATTTATGGGTTCCTACACAGTAAGAGACAAAAGTCAGCGGCGGCTTCAACAATGGAAGCCGGCAGCGATTTTTATGCATCGCATCAGCGGCAATCGCACTTGATTAGAATTATTGATTGCGTATCGAAATTGGCTCTGCACACTTTTTTATTCGCACATGTATCTGTATCTGTAGCTGTAGCTCTTATAGCTGTATCTGAATCGGTTTCTGCAACTCTGCCTCTGCCTGCTCGTCCAAATATGTCACTGTCGCTGCTCGCTATTTCCATTCAAACAATTCAAAAATATATATTACATCCGAATAAAGCTGAATTTCAGATTGGGCCGCATTATTTTTATGCATTTTTTTATGCCGAAAATAATCATAATAAATATGCGAGCTAGAAGGTAAATGCATGGATTTCCTCTTCCACGCTGAATATATTTTTGTTCTTTTAAGTTTCAAGAACTCTGTTAAATTATAAAAATAATAATATTATATTTCATAGCATTCAAATGCAATTAATTCTTTTAGAAGCGGCCAAAGTCCATAAATATCTAACCGATAAACGTATATCCTCTTCATCGCTGAGTATGTTTTCCCTGCCAAGAAGGATATTATGCCGAAAATCTGTTTTCACGGACAGGCAGGCGTATCAATCATTAGCAGGCTGAGAGATAGAGAGAGAGGTCCTGCGAGAAAAGGGTTGGCCCAATCCACCGCAAATGAAGAGGATCTCGCTCGTTAGGAGGCTGCCAAGGCTGCCGCGGATGCAGTCTGTATGTGACCCTCGACCTTTGTGCCCTGAGTCACCCTCCCCATCCCCTTCCCGGAGAGGACCACAAACGAGACCCTCATCCTCATGCTCATCCCCGTCGTGTGTTTGTTGTTTGCATATTAATGTTGGCTTTTGTATCTGTTCCGGCAGCTCTCGAATTTTGATTGCGAATCTGCGGATTAAGGTATTTGCGCACGTATAATTAATTGGATGGCCCTGCTACCGGTGCACGTGTCCCTGTCTCAGTCCCAACCGTACAGATACACATGCTATATGCAGATATATCTGCGGTCTATATAGGGAAAGTGTGCCCAAGCCTGTTTCACAGCGGGAGATGCTGCATTGCCAAAATTTGCATTGCTAGCGGAATTTGGTTTAAAGGATCAGTTGGCGGTCCTTTCAATACGCAGATATTAATGTGATTAAATTGGTTGTTATTTAGGAAGAGCTACCAAGAGAGAAACGAAGGACTCGTTCTCCATAAGTGCGAGAGCAGCTTACACTCTCTTGTGTCTCACTTATTGCTCTCTCGCATGCTCTAGTCCACGCATTGCCTGCAATGTTCAAGCAGCAATGTTTGGTAGCGAACGAGAGAGTTGTATTTTAGATGCATGCTGCGACTACAATATTAGTCAAGATTAACAAATATTGCTTCCGCTTTTTTATATCTCATTACTTTTTCCGCTTTGAGGAAGAGTAACTACCTGGATTATTCTAATAAATCCTGGCATTACGTTTTAAAATCAAATTTTCATGTTTTATGACTACATTCTCTGTGAAGTGCTCTCTCTGTAAGAACTTCAAGGAGGCTGAAAATGACTCCCTCCTAAGCAAATAGTTTCCTTAGGGGGCTTGGGGCTAAATTCTCGTATTTCTCTTCCTTTATAGAATCCTGTGTGCCAATGGAATGTGTTTGATGCAACACAAAGCGTGCGAATAGTTTGGTTTCCAGCAAGGATACACAAGTATCTAAGGATGCGGATGGATGGATAACCTTTGGGGAGGCATTCGGAAAATGTTTGTTTCGCTGAGGCCCGGCGGTAATAAATAAAATGAACTTGGCCACGCATCATCATCATCATCAGCATCAGAGGAGATGAAGGCACAGCAGCAGCTACAAAGAAATGCAATCAATTTAAAGTTAAATTTTTGGCATATCGAGGCTTACACACACACACGCGCGTATATTGGCCCAAGGGAAGTAAGTAAAATACATTCATACACTTAAACAAATAGTGGAGATACAAAATAAGATTTCCCTGATGGATTTCTGATTAAAATAATAAAGAAAATAAATAATAAAGAATATAAAATCATTAGACTTCCTTTGGGTAACTAAATGGAGTCTGAAATTATTAATATTTATATTGAAATACCTTTTTTTTGGCGCCGTGCAGATTGTCACGTAAAACCCACCTATTGACGCGTTGGGGGCCAGGCCATCATTGGTAGCAGCTTTCCCAAAGGAAAGGAAGCTGGGGGTATGGGGAAATGCGAATGGGAATGGGAGCAACACACACACACACAAACAGGAGCCGGGAACATCCCCGTTGAGGATGTCGCTGCCGGATGGCCACAAAAGACATCATGGCTGCCGCGTCCTGACGCTTCACTGGATACTTACTGTGAAAGTAGACCCATTGAAGCTCGCACACATACGTGGGGATTATGTGCGTGGTGTGGGTGCGGGGTGCGGGCTGCGAGTGTGTGTGACAGCAAATGCCAGAAAACCCACCCCCTAGGCATAAGCTGTCCACCCTCACACACACATGCTGGCAGGAACACTGGCAGTATAAGCTAAATCCACAGCCTCATGTGTGTGTGTGTGTGGCCAGCGAAGCATCATGGCGGCAGTCATGTTGAAATTTTAATTCCTCGCCCACTCAATTTGCTCACCACCCCCTCTACTACACACACCCACATATAGCAGGCCCCCCCAACCCCTTATTGTTGCTGTCTGGCACTCAAAAGTTGTCCCCACATGCTGGCGAATATATGTTCTATATATATGTATATATATATATATGTATATGTGTGTATATAATGCCCCTACGTATGTGTGTGTGCACATACATACCTCTGTGGCAGGCAGGGGCATGGGGTGGATATCGGGAGTTGGGGGTGGTGGGGCTGGGACAGTTGGAACAGTTGGAGGACAGCTCTCGTGTTCGATAGCCAGGGCACGAAACCCGCTGCACTTGCAGAAAAGTCTTTGCATTTTATTAAGCTTTAAATAAAATATATTTCATGGGTTTGAAATCACTTAAAAATGGGTCTAAAGATATGCAATATATATAGAACGAAAGAAACAAAAATATGGCAACTACTTAGAGAGGTTATTTATACCTACAGAGTAGTATAACTTTCTTTTCTTAACATTTTTGCTTTCAAATTGAGAAGAAGAAATATTATTTTGTGACTCTTTTAAGCCACACTCCTAATTTGTTTTTGAAATCCTTTAAAGTTGCGTTTAAAAATTATATAAATAAAAGGTTTTTAAGACCCCATTAAGTGGTAATTTTTTAATAACTATGTTAAATATTTTAGCCTAGTTTTGAGCAACATTTTAAAGGATTTTAAAACCCTTGTGATATCAAATATTGAGAGCTATAGAAACCACTTCAGATAATAACTATGTTATATATTTCAGCCTAGTTTTGTACAAAATGTTAAAGGATTTTAAGACCCTAGTGATATCAAATATTGAGAGCTATGAGAAACCAGTTCAGATATAGCCTTTAAATCAATCTATAACCCTTAACGAATTTTATATAAAATACTTTTAATAGTATTGCCTTTTTTATTTATAATTCAATAATAATAATATCTAATCTAATTTAATATAATATAATATGTTTTTCGCTTTTTTCCGTGCATCCTTTGACGAGTGCAGAAATCTCCCCCTTTTTTTTGGGGGGGGAGGGCACGAGGTGGGGATCCGCTGGATATTTGCAAGAAATGGCAGTTAGTCCTCCGTCCAGGTGGTGCCTGGCATCTGTGTCTGGTCCTTGCCGGCAGCGGTCCTTTTTTACCTTCTCTTTTTCTATTTTTTTTTCTTCTTTTTTTTGGTTTTACTTTTTGCATTTTGCCTTTTCTTTTTCTTTTTCTCGGTCGTTTTCTCATTCTGTTTCTGTTGTTTTTGTTTTTTCTTCTTCACTTATTTTGCTTACATGAGTGGAAGCGACAGGAATGCTCAGCGCTGTCCTTAAAAAGGAGCCAAAGGGGGGCAGCTGGCGGCGGGGTGGAGGCGGAGGCTCTGCGGTTAGCAAGGACCCAACTAGGACAAAAGAGCAATACTATTCACACACACACACACACATGGCGCGGCGGCCAGGATATATGTATGTACATAAGCCGCGGCACATAAGGATTGGCATTACATGCTCGCACTCCTTTCCGCACTCTGTCTCTCTGTCCCTCTGGGGGCACTCTCTCTCTCTCTGTCTCTGTGTCTGTCTCTGTCTCTATCTCATATGTATTTGAATGTCCTGTCCCCATGACAGTATCCTTTTGCTTTTGCCTTTGCCGCCTCCTCCGCGCAGGTCCTCTCTCGCAAAAATGAAACACCGCAAAGCGTGTTGCTTGACATGTGATTGAGGACGACGTTTATACGTATCTCGTATACACACACACACACGCACACCCATACACCCATACATACACACATGGGCGACAGGGTGGACCGTAAAGAAAATTTTAAGGTCCTGCCTGGCAAGTTCTAAGGCGAATTCCAGGCTGAGAGCATAAATTAGAGGATAGAAGATCATAGAGATGATTGCTCTAGCGGAAGAAATGTAATTTTATGCTTGAACAATTGATTACCTAGGGGGGCGAAGAGTCTAAGAATAAGGCTAAAATGTAATTTAAAACTTAAAATTAACTCATGATGAATATAAGAAAAATATGGCAACTACTTAGAGAGGTTATTTTGACCTACAGAGTAGTATAACCTTTTTATCTTAACCTTATTTCTTAACTTTCAGTTAGAACCTTTATATGTAGTTATAGAAAATAAATTCTTTAGTTAATTACTCTAATATAAACTACAGTTTGTGTCCACCTTAGGCTACACATCCCTCAGATACACTGGGACCAGGGGGGGATAGTCAGTCATGGAGAGTCGTCCTGGGTTAGTTAGTTCGTTAGCATTTATGCACTCGCTTTGTATGCACACATCACACACACCACACACACACTCCTCCCCCCCCTTCAGGGGGATAAACTTGTTAGCGCTGAGAAATGTTAAAGGTAATAAATCTAAATCCCAAAAAAGGGGCGTACAAAAAATAAAGGAAACAAATAGAAATGAAGTGAAGTGAGTACGAGTACAAGTACGAGTACTCCTAGAAAATGTATCATAAATCAATTGAATTTTCATTTTCGGGACATGTGGAGTGCCATCGAAGGATGGTTTTTTGAAGCTATCGAGCTATCGATTGGCAGCGTTGCCTTCGCTGGCGCTTATCGAAGCGCGGTAATCCGCAATGGACTTTGGATTGGTAATTGGATTGGCTACGATTTCTCACCAAATGATGATGGGTCAGGGTGTTCAGTCAGCAGTCAGCAGTCAGCGGAGATTCCCCACTTTGGATTCAGTTAGCTATCTTAAGTATCTTATATTTAGTACAAATTAAAGGGATAAAAAACTATCTTTAACAGCCAGAGAAAACTGTAATAGTTTAGGGTTTAAGTATTGATGTATTAAATATTCTGTTTGGCTTGATTTCACTTATATTTCTAATGAATTTAATTAACTAACTAAATAGGTAAATAGGTAATCTCACAGGGAAAAGGTATGTATATCTTTTAGATAACAATGTTTTTTATCATCTGATTAAATTAAATAATTTAGATTAAATAATTACTTGATGCGAATACTTGTGTTTCTAAGAAATCCTTGACAAGCTGCAATATTTATTTGCACTGGCAAATCTACATCTTATTCACGCCTTTTCTTCTTCTCACAATTAAATACTAAACCATGCTAGACTTATAACATAATAATCGCTGTAGTTTTTCTTGAAAGATAATTGTTTATAAGCCTTAGTCTGCCTGCAGGGCATTCCTTATTCCGCGTTCTTTATTTCATAAATACTTAGTGGCAGGATCTTAAGCTGTTTTCTTCTCCGTTCGCCCGCTTCCGTTGAGAAGCTGCCAGGGCCAGGGGTGGGCACCTTTCAATGGGTGTGAGAGCCAGGGTGGTGTGGCGAAACGGCGAAAGTAAAAACACATCAATTGGCATGTGCATGGAAATGACACCAGAGAATTGTGCAAAAATGTTATCTTTGGCTTCCGCACCAAGTCTCTTGTGTGAGTTGGGCAAAAGGGGGGGATTTAGAAGGTAACCACCAGCCACCCCATCGTTTATTTTTTTTTTTTTTTCGCAAAGTGTAAGCGTAACAATAACAACAACGACGGCAGTGAGAAACGAAACCCATTTTAAATAACAGGCGATATTGACGTGAAAGGCGGGGGGTAAGGGAAGGATGGGTGCTTCCTTCTCTCCCTGTTGCAAAATGGTCCGTGAGCCGGCTCTTTGCGAAATTGCCATAAGATAACTCCGACAGGCGGCTCAGAAAATTGGCAGTTGGATAAGCGAAAAAACCAATTCACGAATACTTTGCATATATAATATATTCCAAGGAGAAGCAGAGAGAGGCTGCCCAGGCAACCATATCGTGTACACCACGCGTTAAAGGTAAACACCCTTTCAGGACGGAGGGGTGGCTGGGGGCTGGCTGGGAGCTGGCTGGGGGTTGTAAGCTCTGTAAAAAAGTGTGCGGGGTCAAACGCCAACTGATGGGTGGTGGGTGGTGGTGGGTGGTGCCCCGATGGCTGGTTACGTGGCTAGCTACGTGGGTGGCAGTCGCCGTTGGCAGTTCCATGATGGGTTCTGCCTGCCCAGATGTCCTTAACAAAGTATTTACTGCTTTCTGAGCTGGGCTCCTTAAATAATTCGGTCTTAAATAAAAGCAGGGCATAAAAATAAGGTTTTTTTTAGGCAGCTTGATTTAAGAAAATAAATAACAAGTCACAGGTTCTGGCTTGATTTAGTTTAAATATTTATATGAGCGTTTTTACGGGGTGTTATAACGTTAAAGGTAAAATTATTCCTCTATTTTATTATTTATTATTATATTTTATTCTTCTATTACTTACTTACTTACTTACATATTGAAGTAATCTCCTTTTTTTTAACTGGAAAACACTTTCAAGTTATTGATGACATTCTCGCTTTTCTTGCCTTTTCTTTTGTTGTGAAACCCCATCCCGATGACAGACTGTGATCATTGCGCGAGCATTGATTTTCGATAAATTCCATTGTTATCGTTTGGCAGCCTATCAGAAAATGAAGCAAGTCGAAGGAAGTCGAAGGCTGCTGTGCTGTGTGCATTATACGCCTCTGCATGGCATATCCTTGACAGCCAGCCAGGCAGGCATCACTAAACCTGACAGTTGCTGGGACGGACGGCCGTAAAAACGGACGACTGGGGATGGAAATGGAGGTTGGAGGTGACATATGAATGTGCACTGTAAGCGGGGGGGCGAAAAATGGAAGGTGGTAGCTGCCGGTGTGCACAAGAAAAAATTCTACATATCCTTTAACTCGGTTATGAAATTAGAAAAGTACTTGAAAAATTTCAAGTAAATTCATTCATATGTTATTCATATTTGTTGCATGTTGAGTGCCCCATCTCTCACTCGCTTTCTCTTCCACGCTTTCCCTGCAATGCACAAGTTACTAGTTAGTTTTAAAGGAGTTTTTGAAGAACAAACAAGAATTGAATGAAAGTTTATTGTTTTAACATTAATATTTGTCCCAATAAGTTTTATTTTGTGCAGAAAACCCTGTTTCTTTAGTGGTGATAGTGGTGCGCGATAATATATCGATAGACAGAAAATTACAGAAATAATCGAGAATGAAAAGATTCATTTAATCACAGAACTGCAGTGGAAAGTAATCTCTTTTTTTTTTCCCTGTGTGTGTTTCATTCTTTTTTACGAGTGTGTGTGTCTGGAATGGGGGATGGGGAATGGGGGGGATAAGTGTGTGCGCCTAAATGGCTGATAGCGAAAATAAAAGTGGCACACACACATACCACCTTCGACTTCGACGGATGTGGGGCTGTGAGGGTGATGGTCGAGTTGCTGGGGGCTACACTTTTCCACATTTGCCTGCCGGGGCTCAGGCGGAAAATAAAAAATGATGATCCAGTAACCCCACCAACCACCCCTCCTCTCCCCTGATTTTCCTTCTAACAAAAAAAAA
>JAEIIG010000585.1:0-13767 GCA_018904695.1 Drosophila parvula
GGCCCTTTCATATAAGTTTGTATGGGGACCAACCAAGCCATCGAGTTTTCGTCGTAATAAACGGACGGAGGCTATAAGCGGAGTCGTTATAGCCGGATTCTACTGTATTTATATTTACATATGTATATATAACTATTTTATTATAATAATAATTTTGTATTTTCTCAATATTATTTGATGTGATATTGCCAACTGGTGGGGTCTACCACTCATGTAGCCTTCATTTTCGACAGCGTCTGTGCACGTCGTGTCCTACATTTTTGGCAGCGTCTGTGGCCGATTAACTAAAAGCCGCTGCCGCCGATAATCACAACAAATTGAGTTGCTGCTTCGCTGCCACTGCCTCTCTGCTGCTGCGCTGTTTGGCAGCGACGCCGGCGGCTCCAACGCTGGCTGCGAAGCGGCGCTGCCTGGGAAGGTTGTCGTGCCGTCGAGCAGTTTCCATGGCTGCTACGTCATCGCTGTCAACATGCAGCAACAAAAACGCTGATTGGGGATGTGAACAGGTCGCACTGCTTATACATATATGGTTACATATGCATGTATGTATGTACATATGTATGTATGCTACATACACAAACAAGTGGTCTTACAGAGAGAAAAAAGATTTGTAACCACATTAAAATTTGTATACTAAGATAAAGATAGTAGAACCAAGGAAATAAAAATAAACAAATAAACTTTAAGTTCGTTTGGTATTATTATTATTAATAGAGAAATTATGTTTATTTGTTTTATTCGGTCAGAAGAAGGCCCACGTTTCTCTGCATGTAGTAGCTCTGCATATTTGAATACCCTCGACGTCGCCTATTACATTTCAGTTTCATTTCATTTCTGGTTTCGGCTTTCGGCTTTCGCGCCGCCTGCCCTGCTATTGCTCATTACACACACTCGCACGCGCATTTAGACAGGCGGACGGGTATGTAAACATGTGTACGTTACATACCTACGAATTTGCGAGAACGTCGCCCGTTACCGTTTTAGCTCTCATGGGGTAACATTAACCGCCCCCCGCCCCGACGCACACCGCACACACCCGTCTACACAATACTCTCGCAGCAGAAACAACACAACATCGGAGCATTGCACACCACACACAAAACACACACGCCTCTCTGGTCTTTCGGCCTGCTAATCATTTCTGCTCGCCTGCTGGCTGCTTATGTTTATTTGTATATATCGAGCAACACAGGCGCACGAAGCTCATATGCAAAACCCGCCTGGCACATACAACGCTACCACCGAGGCGATACACCCGTACAGCCGTACTCCCTCCGCCGGAGGGCATCCGCCAGAGCTCGGCTACAAGGCGACTAACACGTGTCTGGGCTCGAGTTGTATGCTGTTCTCCACCTGGAAAAATGATGCTTGGGAACTGCGTTTGTGGCTGACCTAGGACAATTGTCTCCCTATGCAAATAATGCACCAATAAGTCATTTTATTTATTTTAAAGATTTACTTAAGGTAAGTAGAAGAAAACTTTTAATGTCAAGCCGATAAATTTAATTTTTTTTAATGGCTTGTTCTATTCTACATTGTGTATAGTACTTATGTACATATGTATGTACATATGTACACACTGGTCGTCTAATGTGCTCTGAAGAAAGCTAATCTAAACTTAAAATTTGCCTTTAATCAAAGACTATGTATGTATATTAACTAGCCTAATTCTACTTACTTAACTAATGTACTTAACTCTACTTAAATAACTGAAACTGATATTTTTACTCTGGTCCTAAAATATGCTATTACATTTTTATTAAAATTTTTGTAGCTTCTTTAAAAAGCATGCTTTTAGGCAGCTGTTGTATTTATTTCTTCTACAAAATTAACGGCTTGGGGCAACTATTATTTAAGATTATTTTTCTGAAATACTTTTGATACTCAAGAACATATCAAAATTTAAAACAATAAGTTCAATTAAAATGGAAAAATTAATATCAAAATCTTTAATAAGTGGTTGGGCTTGCAACATGTTGCAGCGATCTCGTGTTCGACTACAACTTAAAATCGATATGAGAGCCTCGAACATGTTCGTGCAAACTCGATGCTCTCCAAAAGTTCGTCTCGGTACATTTCCAATGCTGTTGATAAGGAAAGCAGCCGATGCAAAATAAAGTAATAATAACAGTCCGACAGACTCACTTATCGGACGATTGAAGCTGCAAGCGGCCCGACGCGAATGTAAGATAATATGCACTTAAAGAAAATAGTCACAACATAAGTTTATTGGAAGTGCATACCCTTGAACTTAATTTTCAGTCTTGAGAAAATCATTGAAGGAATTACTGGTACATTTTTTAAAGCCATAACAATATTCTACCTTAATCCTACTTACAAATATTATAAATTATATTATATATATGCTACAAAACACAAAGATCGTTTGTTTGATAGAATAGAAGTGCAGCAGGTTTGTACAGACTGTTTCGCTTTCCTACTTCTCTACCAAGCTTGTAACTGAATTTAGACTTGGGAGTTACTACATAGGGCACTCTTTGCAACATCTTCATTTAGGATTTATTTTAAAAGTCGTATAATCTTGATAGAACTGAAGACAGAACGGAGCCTGAGCTGCTTTCATTAAGCAAAAGCATTTCCCAAGTGCATTTGCACTTGCATTGTGGCATCGATTTTGTTCTGAGTGAACAGTAACAAAAGAAGCTGATCGCTTTCACTTAAATCTGCGGCGGCTGCAGTTAGTGCATTCGCGGCAACGTAGAGACGATATCCAGCTCGGCGTTCAGAGAACATAAGAGATGCTGCTCCAAGTGGTGACACCGGTCTCGGGACTTGTCCTCATATTGGCGGCAGTGCAGCTGCAGGTGAGCGGCCTGGCCATCACCACCGGACACTGCCAGAAGAACATCAGCGTAAAGTACCAGGTGCCGGTGACAAGGTCCCCAGCCACACTGGGCAACGCCAGCCAGGGGAACCACCACATGGCCTTCGAGGAGCTCGTGCGCTGGGACAACATCCAGGTGTGCTGTCCCGGCTACCGCACCATTCTCTTCGGTTTCTGTGAGCCCGTCTGCCAGGAGCCGTGTCCGGCGCACAGCTTTTGCGCGGAGCCGGACCGCTGCCACTGCCAGCGCGGCTACGAGGCCTCGCACCTGCACAGCAGCCACCGCCTCACCTGCCGGCCGGTCTGCCAGGGCGGCTGTCCGGAGCACAGCCTCTGCGTGGCCCACAACGAGTGCGAGTGCCGGTCGGGCTTCAAGGACGCCAGCAGCTGGTTCAGCCTCGGACTGCGCTGCGAGCGGGTGCAGTGCGGTCACGAGCAGCGCTTCGATCCCGGGCGACGCTCCTGCGTCCAGATCGAGATGAGCATGGAGGAGCTGATGCAGCGCGTCGCCGAGCGGCTGGCCAAGGGCCTCAAGCCGGAAGCGGAAGCGACCCCCGAGCCGGACGCCGATAAGGCGACAGATTAGGCAGCTGTTTATTGGAATCTTCCAATGTGATCTGAATCATCACCATTGTATTAAAACTCTTTAATAAAGCAAGGTTATTATTTACTCTACTTTGGGAATGAAGACAAACTTTCTGTGACAGAAGTACCATATATAATAAATAAAGTGTTTTTTTTTATATTATTAAATTTTTGTTCACATTTTGTCAATAGGGAATCGATCTAGCAATGAATTTCGTTTGTACGCAGAGGTGGTTCTAGGTAACTAGGTCAGTCAAGGGTTTTCTCTTCGTCCCTTAAACAAAAAAATATTAAAAATAATGATTCGATTTAACCATGACCGTCTGTTCGTCTGTCCGTCCGTCCGTGCGATACAAATGATCTGAGAGACCATTCGAGTTCAAGTTTGTTTTAAAATTTGCGACGACCACTTCCGCCTTTGAAAATCTTGAAAAACGTATTTACATTGTTTTTCACTATAAAGTAAATAAAAATAAAATAAATATATAAACTGAAGTACCTGCTTATCATGAGCTTTTGCTCAACAACAGCAACACCTACATTTATATTAGCTTTGCGCAACATGTTCCTAACAACATTTTCTCTTAATTTTTCAACATTTCCTTCTACCTTCCGCCCTTTTTAATTTAAGGTGCAATGTGCCTTTGAATTTCATCCACAAAGCTATGGGCACACATACTATCTATTTCAACCGAGGGGAAGCTGGAATCAATAAAGTTAAGTGACCAGGTGAGAATTTTCAAATTGCTGACGTAAAAAATGCGTAAATAAATCTATAAAGTTTCAGTTTATTGTTGCTCTTCAGACAATAAAAAATTTCTCTTGTTTCAGTTGGTACAACCAATTAGTAGTTACGAATAACGGCTTAGGTACTAATTTGACAGATCTCTGGATCTAATCGGGGCAAGCTAAGGTCCTAAGATGCGGGGCCTTCGTTCTAAATATAATATCCAACAGTTAACATCCGCCTATATCCTATGTAAAGTGGCACTCAATTGGCTTGAAAGTCCGGTAAATTCAAATTCACATTAAAGCTCAAGTTCCGCTCCCGGGTGTCCCTCATGTCTCAAAGGCACTCTAGGCATACAACTTCTCGATCTCATCGGCGTACATCTTGGCGACCACGTTGCGCTTGACCTTCAGAGTGGGTCCCAGCTCACCGGTGGGAATGGAGAAGTCGTGCGGCAGGATCGTGAACTTCTGCACCTTCTGGGCGTTGGATATGGAGTGCTTGTTGGCGCGCTTGATGCCATCCTCGATGGACTTCCACACCTTGGGGCAGGGTCCGGCGGCGATGATCTCGGACACGGTCTTGTGCTCCACTCCCAGCGACTTTACCCACACCGAAGACTCGTGGCTCAGCTCGTCGAGGGGTTCGCCAGAGTCCTTGTCCACTTCGGTCTGCAAAATTCATATAATACATTTTAAATTCTGATAACAAGGTAACTTAACATATTGCTGTTAAAGATCTAAAAGATACATTTTGCACATACCTTGATTGTGACCAGCACAGTGAGATACTTGCGCTGCTCGCCCACCAAGAAGGCATTGGAAACGGCGTCCAGCTCCTTCTTGATCATGTTCTCAATGTGAACGGGCGGAATGTTCTCGCCGCCGGCGGTAATGATGATCTCCTTGGAGCGGCCGGTCAGAGAGATGTATCCCTTGTCGTCGACGAAGCCCAGATCTCCGGAATGCAGCCAGCACTCGTCGTCCAGCGACTCCTCGGTCTTCTCCTTGTTGTCGATGTAACCCATGAAGACGTGGCGCCCGCGAATGCACAGCTCACCGTGGCCGTTGCTATCCTTGTTGATGAACTTGGACTCACAGCCGGGCAGGGTCTTGCCAATGGAACTGATGGCCACCGAATCGGGCAGGCAGATGCTGTGGCAACCGGCCGTCTCCGACATGCCAAAGGCATCCACTATTTTCAGGTCCAGGCTGAGGAAGTACTTCTTCGTCTCCGGCGACATGGGGGCGGCGGCACTGGCCAGCGTCATTACCCTATCGAAGCCCAGGGCCTGCTTCACCTTCGACATGATGAGGGACTTGGCAATTTTGTAGCGGAATCCCCCGGAACTCTTACTGCAAAAAGTTGCGGACGAAAAGTTTAATTAGCTTTGTTGACTGATGAGTTTTGTTGAAGGATGTTGTGAGCAGACGTGGGATGGCCGAGGCAAGATGCACCTCAATAAATATGGATGAGTTCTTGGGCCGCAAATAAGGATATGCACTATTAAAATGGCCACAAATGGCTGCTAACCCTAATATTGTGTACTGTTTATAAATTATTAATTAAAACTAAGGACTACGCGCCCCTCGAATGCATTAGAGATCCATTAAATTGTACCAGATTTAAGTTAGAGAAAACATTTCTCATGGCTAACAAAATCCCCTTAGAATTCCCTTTTAAAACTGTTAGAGTTTGATGAGTCTGATGGATTTGCTAAGGCTCAATCACTGCTCAAGCAGTTGAACATGAAAACTCATCCTTTGTCGTTCTCCGCCATTTCCTTCTACTTAAGAAGAGTTCTCGCATGGCACGTCTTAGTCCTGGTTGGGGTCCGGCTCCGGCTGCTGGAGCCCTTCGTATTTGCTGGTAAATACCAGCATCAGGAGAAGCAGCAGCAGCAGAAGCAGCAGCGGGAGCGAGAGCTGGCTGCCTGCATGTTTCACGTGACGTATGAGTAATGTTGTTGTCACTGATTTTCGCTTAAACCAGAGCAACGAGCCGAGCGAAAATCGCTGCAGGTCCTCCTTGGCTTGCATAATTTAGCGAATAGCAAAGCACGGCAGACCAAATACACAAGGAACAATTTCAATTTTAAACGAAAACCCCAATATATTAACCATATTACCATAACCGTTATTTTTAACCGGTACGATTATAAGCAAATCTAGAACCGAAACCGACACAGAAATATGTGGAAGCCGAAGTAACCGTAACCAAATCGAAACATTTTTATCGGTTGAGTAAATAGATTTCGTTAAAAAAAATAAGAAAACAAAACATTTTCCCATAATGTGTTATTAAACAATGACATTGGCAAGAAAATGTGGGATAGAAATTGTTTTGTTTAAAGGCTGAGTTGTAAATTTAGCATAAAAACTAACATTGAAAATTTGCGAATATTTTGATCACTATTTTAGATCACTATTTTATGTGTGGTCTTCTTTAACAAAATGTTAAATGTCACTCTTACAACTGGGCAAAAATAATTATATATTAACCTTCTTCCTAAGTTGTATTCTCAAATCCTGTCATTACAAACCAAACCATGAAATCAAGGTATCTGATAACATAAGCTCGATCACAAGCCTCTGAGAAGAACTCGATGAGCTTGATGTAAAATTTTCGAACTAAGGATCAAGTTGAAACCATTTAATAAAATTGAAAAAAACTGAGCAAACGTAAGTAGCTCTAAATGCTTTTCCCAACTTTAAAAGAGTCAGTTCAAATTTAGCTAAATTCTTATAAGTATTCGGAAACTATTAGCTTGGAAAATCTAGACGGATATTTCTTAAAATATTATAATGCTTATTCGCTTTAATTATACTTATTTAATACTTGTTAAACATCTCTGCAAAATATGTAATAGGTTGGAAACAGTTGGAAATAGAGCTATTGTTAACTAATTTTTGTTAAGAACCGTAACCGTAACCCGTTCTAAACCCTGATATTAAAGAATCTATACATTATATGGCTTGTTTTATAAGTTGTAGTAATTTTTAAGGTTTTTATCTTGTCTTTATCTTAAGGTTTTCGATTTCACAATAACTACTGCATGTATCTATCTCTGATAGACTTTTTTTTTTCTCGTGTAAGACTTAAAGCTTGTCGGGGACTTGGCTCCACGGCTAGTTTCCTGGCCCGAAAAGCAGGCTGAGCCATGAAAAATGCAGGCGGGAGAGTTGAAAACGGAGTTCTGTCATTGCAGCCACTTTAACCGTGCATCCCCTTTGCATAATATATGCGCATATGGTAGAGAGTTTGAGTTCAAGCATGTGAAGTTGGGCCTCACCGGGGAATACTTACCCTTGACTCACCATGTAGTGCTTCAGCGTGACGCCCTTGGCCCAGCTGGCGAGCATCTTCTTCAGGCTGCCGCTGGAGCTGGCCACGGCCACCATCCGCTCCTGGAACTTCTCGTAGACGCGCGGCACTCCCATGAAGCGCGTGGGCCGCGCATCCTGGAGCGACTTGACCAGCGTCCCCTTCAGGGCGTCCTTGTCGGCGAACCAAATGCAACCGGCCGCATAGGCGCAGGTGTAAATGTCCACCGTCTGGGCGGCCACGTGCGACAACGGCAGATAGGAGACGATCGACTCCGCCCCCGCCACCACGCGATCCATGGACTTGACAATGCCGCGCACGTCGAAGGTGATGTTGTCGTGGGACAGCATCACGCCCTTGGGCATGCCCACCGTGCCGGAGGTGTACACCAGGCAGCAGCACTCGTTGATCGCGATGTTCTCCAGGCGGGTCTTGAACTGCTCCTCCACGTCGCTGACGTTCATCGACTCGATCTCCGACCACTGCAGGCGTTAATACACATATTGATTATCTCCATTTTAAGGATATATAGGCAAGGATATATACTTATTCATAATGAATAATATTTAAACCGCTTCCTAGAGAGTTAACTCACCCGGTAGTAACCATCCTCCTTCTTCAGGTACGGGGCATACGGTTCCTGGATCTGAATGGCCGCCTTGAGCTTGGGCAGCTTGTCCCGGATGGCGTGGATCTTGTCCATTTGCTTGGCGTCGTCCACGATCACGATCTGGGAGTGGGAGCTCTCCAGGACGTGCAGGACGGCATCGGCGGAGTTGGTGGTGTAGATGCCGGCGATGATGCCGCGCGCATGGATGGCGCCCATGGCCGAGTAGAACCACTCGGCACAGTTGAAGGCCAGCACGCCCACCGAGTGGTGCTCCTCCAGGCCCAGCTTGATGAAGGCCTTGGCCACCTGGTGCACCTTCTCCTCGTACTGCCTGTGGTCGAGAGGGGTTGGATATTAGGTAATCGGCTTGGCGATAAGTGAGTTGGCCGCCTTGCAAATTGGCCAGAGATTCGATTAGCGCGACTCACTTGTACGTGACCGTGGTGTAGCCCGCCTTGCCGTTCTTGGTGCGCAGGGCGGGGTAGTCGCCGTAGTTGTTCACCGTGCGCTTAAGCAGGCCGGGCACCGAGATGGGCTCCTCGGCGCCCATGCCCTCCTTGGCCAGGCGTATCTTGACGGCGTCCTGGCGGTTGGTGGTGCGATAGACGTCCGACTGCCGCAGGCGGTTGGGGCCGGGACGGTTGTAGAGCGCTTCGGTCGTGGACATGGTGACTGTCTGTGGGTAGGCATAGGGTTTAATATCGTTTTTCAGCAATTAATTAAATATTCATTATCTGGAATTATGTTCTGTCTTTCCATGGAACCTCTTTAAGCTTTGTTTCCCTTGATTAAGTATGTTAATATCGCTATTCTCTGAAATCCAGCCTAGAATCATACGATCTGTGACTGGAGTACATGCGAGTATTTATTTTTACCACCGCTTACGATAAGGCCTATGTCAAGGCTTCCTTCCTCAGAGGGTCTTATCGTGCGCGAACGCTCAACACCTGATTAGGAAGTCGTATACCATGGTGTCACCTATGTATCCGTATTCAACAAATCACGATTAGACAATTCCCAGATCGATGGCTAACTGGGATCTGGGAATTAAGGCAACTTAACAATAATTTGGTTAATCAAATTTATTCAGAATACTCCCGTCTTTATGGCATAAGAACTTATCATGTTTTGGCCCTTATCAATTCGGGTATATCAGAAGTAGCTGCTTTTCGGCAGTGGTAAGTTTTTTCAATGAGTTTTATATTCCAGGTACAAAGGCCAAGAATCGTATGTCTTGATATCTACAATAATGTTTGAATGTTTTACTTTGCCGTTTTCGGTGCTGTTTTTTTTTTTTTATTATTCAATAAATTCTTGGTAACTGGGTAGTGATAAGACGCAGAATAAACAGCGGGCTAACAGGAAAATTAAGAATGGAAGAACCTGAAACAGCTGACATAACAACCAGCTGAGTCCAAAGGGTCAGCACATAAATTATCGTTATTGACTGGAAGCAAATTACAGCTATTAGCCATATTTTGCAAAGGTTTTAACGAGTCATTCAAGATTGATTGGCATAGACAGCCTAAATGATTGACAGATACACGGTGCTGTAGGTTGAATTGATTCATAGGTAAAGACCCCGAGGGCACGGCATTATCAACCTAATGGAAATGCGTCTCGCTTATTTTGGGGCTGATAGGGGAGGTACTCGAGACATTAACATAGTTTGTTCGGGAATCATAGGCTATGTCTATCGACCCGCTGATTATATATAAAAGTACTCAAGGCGGCACGCAATCGAGGCATGATACATAATATACTCCTACATACATAAGTGATTTTTACCAAACACAAAATATATAATAAAAATAATCCAGACATGAGATTAGTTAAATGAGCAGTGACATAAATGTGTGTTACTTATTCTTATTAATTATTACCAATAATAATAATTTATTTGTATTTTTAGTCGGACAGAAAGAAGGAATTATTTAACTATCACAGTTTCTGTGGAATTTTTAAGAAAATATTTACAAACAAATATTTTTCGTTGGTTACAAAAAAGAAGCTGGTGTGATAAATAATAAGTTCTTATTAGGGATTATAGAAACACTCTTAACATTTGTTTAAGACTTTTCTGAAGAATGGTATCGAAAACAATGCCCTAACCCAGTGGTGCCCACACGCTTACATTGACAAATTAGACTAACATTTGTGTGGGTAAGACTGCGCTTATACTGTCGGTGTGAGCAGAGGTCGGGCAGCGAAACTTGCAAATCCCCGAATCTATCTGTTGGGCATCCCTGCCATAAACCGTATGTTTTTATGCTTCAAAATTAGCGCAAAGAACTACTTATAGTGAGTATTGGAAACCGGCTTTCCGATAAGAGAGAGAGAGAGAGAGAGAGAGAGCAGCGCCCTGCCATTTGTCATCGCGTGATGATTGGGTGGAAATGTTTGGGACCCAGGCCAAACTACGCACCGAGAATAGTTCTCGACGCGCAGAAGCTGCGTGTGAAAACAAAACTGATAATAGGCCACAGCGTCTAAAAATATTTGGACACTATTCCGCCGCCACAGACATTCCGCGAGCGTGGGGATCCAAATAGAGAGGAGGGGGGGAAGTGGAATCTAACGCTCGACCGTGAGGTAAAAGAGGCTCGATCGAAGACCGTGCGAGGCGGAGCGCGAAATTCGGGCGGCGAATTCGGACCGTCGTCGGGTCTGATGACAATGAACCCGCCCGCAAGTGCACTGACCCACAGAGTGGATTTGGACGCCACCACTAGTCGCACGTGTCCCAGAAACCATTCCAAACGATCTGCAAACTTACGTGATTAACTATGTTGGGTTCTCAGGGAGCTTTCGGTTTCGGTGTGCAAGTTCTTGGTCCGCGACTCGATCGATTTCGGTCTTTTACGATTGTTACTCCCCACTATTGCTCGGTCGAGACACGACGGAACGGAACACACGACCGCTAGAGGCGAAGGCGAAGCGTGAACTGACTGAACACCGTTCAGGATCGGATGCTATAGGAAAGTCGCTGCCCACGAAGGCCCTGATCGCTCTGCCGGCTTCGGCTTCGACTTTGGCGTCGATGTTGCCGTTGCCGTCGATATGGGGGCTGCTACCTGCTCCCCTCTTATCAGCAGCATTCGATCGGGTCTCTCGCTCTAGTTACCCTACAAGTACCGCTGAATCTTAGCTCATTGCTTTGACACTGAACTAACGGTTTTCGGCCTTATCGGCAGGGCGTAACGTGATATAGTAAAACTAATCAGTGAGGGTCTCCAATATATGTATATAGGGGTCCTTTCTAGTTTCATTTTTTTAAAAGTACTATGCCGAGGGTTAATGATAAGAAATATGAAATATGTTATATATATTTATAGTATATATTTACTATATCTATGTATATAGAATGTGGAAAATATACACTATAATAAATATGTAAATACATGATTATTATAACCAAAATTCGTTTTAATCAGCAATAATCTGTTAAACATATCCTACATCAATATGTGACTAACTAGTTACATTCTACGCTTATTTATTGTAGACTATACTATCTTAATAATTATATGAATTAATTACAACAAAAAAAAAACGTTATAATAAATGCAACGAAGCATTTTTAAGCGCTCAGTTAGCGATGCCAGTGATAACCCCATCGAGAACTAATCTTTCAGTTTTAAAATATTACGCAAATATTTTTTAAAGGGAAATATACAGACATATGAGACTGTGTATGAAATTAAGAGGCTTGTCTTTATTAAACAAAATAATGAAAAAACAATATAGTCTAAGCTAAGCAAAAAAAAAAATATTAAACACAACAGTGTCCGGATAAATAAATCTTTCGGAATACTTCAAATGAACAAACTCATATTAAGTCTTACGGAAAGTAAATTCTTAAAAATCCATCAAAAATACGCCCATTACGTCTCTACAAAATACCAAAATACCTAAAATAAATTACTAAAGATAGGCCTGTTCGTTCCATATGCAAGTATAATAAAAGTAGTAGTCCAATATGCACCTCAATTAATATCAGAAGTAATACAAAGAATTCTGTCGACAGCAGTGCGTAGTAAATAAATATGAGTCTTACCGTTAAAACCATTTTTGGGGTTTCTTTCTATTTATAAGGAGATTCACGCGATACAAATTGAAATTTTTCACGGGTAAACCAAACAGGTGTTGCACCAATTCTCAACTGCTTATAAATATAGCTTAGTCAAGCCCTTTTATTTAAACTGGGGGGGTGGCCAAAGATAGCTAACATTCCGGGAACTTTTTATAGATAAATATAAATAAATTAATTAACCGAAAATGAGAAACAGCTGATCCGGAGACGAGTCAGAAAAATAAGATAGCTATGAATATTGAGATGGTAGTAATAGCGAAATGATTCACAAAAATTAGCAAAATATTTGGTAAATAATTGGAGAGCTTGATAAAAGGTATTATCGGTTCTGCGTCAAACAATATGAGGGCAATATAAACAATAGGGCGATTCATCTATCGATATGCACTGTTGCCAATCGTTATTTCCCCTTGTGGTGGCATTTTTCGGGTCTGTTATAGCGGTTCTTATCGAGCTACACAAGCTGGAAAACAGTTTATGATCTGATAAACACGGAACACTTGACCAGTATATACATATATAGGGCGGCAATTCCTTTTAAATTTATGCCACCGCTCTGGACATAGTTCCACCTGTCCATAGGTTCAACTTTAGCCAAATTTTATTTGGCCCAGTCATGGTTCGTTCCAATACAATGTAGATTATCCCGTGAAATTGACCAAAGCCTATCGCTGTCCGATAAGATAAGTCAGTTCACGGTTAGTATAAATCACTGTTTACCAGGATCTCCCCGATTAATGTGTGTGTATGGCTGGTACCGATTATCTTCTCTGAAATCAAAGCCAGCTCTAATCACGAAATGCAGTTGCCAATAATGTACGTACATTCGATTATTCGCAACTTGTATTTCCACACAGATTATATAAAAATCGTGCTGTTAGGTGCAGCCTTATCGCCCTCATGCTAACGTAATATGCGATAATATTTGGGAATTATTTTTAAAACATTCCCAAAGCGAGCACTGGGAACCAGGAGTCGAACATTTTAGCTTGTTTTCGGTTATCAGCTGGCGAAAGCGTGTCCACAAATTCGCGTGGCGTCCCGGGATTTCACCTGCAGGTCACTCCACTTCCCAAAATCGTTGATACACAAATCACAAATACCACGATTCATTTCTATATAGAATCTCTTAATCTTTAGGTACATATTGAGTTCGTTTAAAATTAGATCCTAACAGAGCTTCTAAATCATCAGTGATCAAATACATATATATATTTATGTATATATCTCAAAAAAGATTGCTACCTTTAGGAAAACTATGAATGAGGTTACAAAATCATAAGAATTTTGTTTCCTATTGTATACTGCATTATAAGTTGTTTGAATAAGATTAAGTGAAGCTGACTTGAGAACAAGAAATGTTTCTGAGTCATAACTTCATTCTCTACAACATTTATTAGCTGCCATATAAACTATAATATATCCTTTTATAATGATTAATCCTATTTTTTGGGATAATAACCATAAGATTCAGCATGTTGCAATGGTGCTATTGAGTACAGCGTTATTTTTAATTTAGTTTTCAATAAAATTTAAATACTTTATATAAAATATATACAATATAAAAAGAAAAATAAATG
>JAEIIG010000621.1:0-94762 GCA_018904695.1 Drosophila parvula
CCTGGCTTCTGTTCGCCTGGTACGCTAAATTGAGGAACGGCCAATTTGTTCGTTGTTTTCTTTGAATTAAAACGAAACAATGTTGTTGTTGTACAAAAGTTTTGTTGTAGGACACTAAATGGCGCCAATTTGAAAATCTAGCTGTTCAAACTTAATCAACGGTTAATTTTTTTTTAAATCTGGCGCTCATGTCATAGATAATAGAATTATAATAGATAGAATTAAAGTCAATATGCAGATGAAATAACTTAATAAAAACCAACACAATAATCTAGATAATAAAATATTAATAACATAACATTTTCCAATTCGGTTAGATAATCTAATTGCAAAGTGCAAGAGCATTGGCTTACCGAAGATGACTTTATTTTTCGATTCAAATGCATTTTTTAATGGTTTAAAATATTTGAAAATTTTATAAAAACTGGGAGAATTTATTTTCTAATCATTGTTTAAAATGTTAATTTTTATTTAGATATATTTGAATATTAGATAGATTTTTAGATAGATTTGAATAGGGAATCAGGCTTTTGGGCCTGGTAGACTTTGTGCTCGAGCTTAATATTTAAAAAGGCGCTACAATTAAGTAAACTCAAGTATGACCTCCCTCTGAGCAGTTCCTCCCCTTCGAATGCAGTTTGTTTATTCGGTTTTTTAACGATGACCACCGGCGGTGTCCGCTTCTCAATTAAGTTCTTGAGTGTGCGATTATCCCACAAATAGTTACACTTAATCCTATTAGAGCGTGCAACTCACCGAAAACACTGGCTGCTACTGGGCGTGTTCCACTTCGCACTAGAAATGATTTCCCTGTTCTAATTGCCACGGCCCAGCCACTTGAGCATATTTCTGGTCCGAAAAAAATTCAAACTCAACCATGACAACGACAACGACGATGACAACTCAATATCTCTGACCATCACACGTGCCTTCTCGTCCTTCGTCTCACCTGAATCCCTATCTACGCCCAACACACAGAATTTGCAGATCTCGCATTGAAATTCCGCAACACGTAGCGAGAAGCGTCTGAGATGTTTTTTGATGGATTATATGGATTTTGCCCATAAACACCAAACAATTAATTCGTTTCTCGATGCACTGTAACCAAAAACTAAAACAAAAACCAAAATTAATTTAAAAATAAAGCTTATGTAGAATGTAATGTAAATGTATGTATGTATGTAATCATAATAAATATAAATGTAGCAATTAGAAAATAAAATAAAATCAACTAACTAAAATCTGCAAAATAAAACGAAGTACTTTTACTAAACATAAATCCGAGTTAAATAATATACATACATTCGTTGTTTATTTCTGCCAGTGTAGAAAGCGGCAAATAGTTTTGAAGTCTGGGGGCCTTTGGCTCCATCAATCTCTGCGGTGGCGTTGTTGCTCGCAATTCTCGACTTTTGTCAAGCACACATCTCTCCTGCTTCAGGATAGCAGAGCAATCCTTTTATTTGCATAAAATAAGAAAAACAGAAATAACAACAAAACGAATAAGAGACGCATCTGCAGCAGAGGTGTAGTTGCCCCAAAGGGGCCAAAAGGGGCGGACAGAGCTGAACTGATCGATCGGTGGCTGTAGCTGTGGCTTTAAGTTTGGCTTAGCTTTTGGCCCTGGCCTTTTGTTTTGTTTGTAGTTCGAGTATCCGTGTATGTATTCTTTGCTGTTTATACTTTTCACTTTTTACTTTTTGGTGGGGCCGGGTCAGCTGGCCATAAATCATGATCTGTAATTACCCGTTGGCGCAGGATGCGGCATCTCCACATAAGCCACGCGTACAAAGGAGTCCCGCGCACCGACATCACATGCTCAAATCCAAAGCCAAAGCCGAGTTCAAGAGTTTACCATTATCGGAGGAGAGTTTGAAAAGAAAGAAGGGATTGCGCCATGACCAAATACAATTATTCCACTTGATGTCGCTGCATACTGACGCATATTTGTTTTGATAGCCATGCAAAGGCAAGCCTTTGATCCTTTTTTATGCCAGGATCCTTCACTCCTCTGCACACACCACAGCCGCAAATATATACATAGATACATAGATACAAAGATAAACAAAAGTGCGCCAGTTCCCCGAAACCGAAACCGAAACCGAAACCCCTTTTTCCATTCTATTTTTTCAATCGGTTTCTCTTTATTGACCGCAACGTCTAAACCTCAATATTGAATCATTGGCACAAATGAAATGCAGGCGCTTGCGTCGAGAAACTCTCAGGATGCTGGTCTTTTTCATAAATATACATATACTCTATAGAAGAGTGGTCCGCCTAACTGCTACCTTAGCTGTAAAAAAATACTACATCCATTGCTTAAACATCAATTCTTCTTATTTACTCAATCCATAGAACAATCACTTCATTTTGTTCACTATCAATAGCGCTTTTATAAATATTTTAACACAATAAATATGGAAGTTTGAATTAGTTTCTATAGTTAATTGCCGAATACAATCTCTAGGATTTATAATTATTCTCGAATTTCATTTAATCTCAGAGCAATATATATTCGTTATCCGTGGAATTTACCACTTCTTTTCCTTTATTTTGCAGTTGCTGTCGCACACTTCCCGTTCCAAGGGCCCCCAAAAACGAGTCAAGGAAAAAAGCCCACAAAACTGGTAGGTTTTGTCAATTATCAGGTGCACGCGCTGCCGCAGTTTGAGTTGGGGCAACCGCTTCCTTGCCCCGATCTCGATCCTCGATCTATTCTCTTCAGACGTTTTAAGCGTGCGAAATTTTCCTGAATAAAAGCCCCCCTCTTTGTGGAGGGCAAGAAGTAAAGTAAATAAACTGTGCTTCGTATGAGTTTCGAATGAGGCAGAAGGAAACTATCTCCCACTGGGCGCAACTGATTTGTCAACTCAACTGTAGTTAAATTAATTTCACATTTGCATCGACTTCGGTGTCAATATTTGGACTGGCCGTGAAATCAATGGCCAGTAATTTAGTTCTGGTCGCAAGGTCAGAACGCAGAACGCCGAAAAGGACATCTGTGCGCTGGACCAGCTGCCAAGACACCTTCTCGGATTCGTTGCACAGTAGCGAAGCCAACCCCTGGTGTACGAGGTGTGTGCTACTGTATCGTCTTCTATTTGAAACGCCCAAGGCCGTGTCTAATTTTCCAATGCGAAACAACAATGAAGTCTTTGGCATGTGCCCTGGCATGTAGGCTTAAATTTCCCAGGGACAAGAGAAAAAATAAAACAAAAAAGTACAAGAAAATGAAAATAAAAAGAGATTTGTTATTGTCCGAACCTTTATTCGCATGGCTCTCCTTTTATTCCCGGCTAATGGCCATGATCAAAAGGTAATTGAAATCGCCTCAATTCGCTGGCCACCCAAAAACGTAATTGCACCATAATTTTGATCCCATTTTAATGACTTTATTTACCCAAGTCCAGTCGGTTCCAGGCGGGCCCAGGTGCTCCTCCGGAAGATCGCAGCCACGGAGCCAAGCTTCAGCAATTGATATCCCCCATACTCCTTTGCAAATTGCATTTTAATCAGCTCTATTGTGTATAATTAAAATGTGTTTAGCGCATTTCCTGTGGGGTCCACTCAGTCCTCGGTCCCCATTTTTTCCGATTCTTTTTTAAGCTAGCCGTTCGGCTGAAATGAAGTTATCAACACTTTGCCACAAATTTCTTGCCTTCTCTTATTATTTGGTAAAGGGCTAATTGGCCTGGGATCGCATGACAGCCACGCGTGTCCATCGAAAGGAGATGGCATTTAAATAGCCAGCGAGCACGCAAATAGCTCGAGCCCATAAATTCTGGAATCGGAACTGGCTTCGCCGGCTGCTGGAAGGCATCTTCGGGAGAAAGCATCCTCTTTGGCCGAAACCAATTAAACCACTGGCTCACAGATGAATGATCTTCCGTTTGATGCCAAGCGTCTTAAGTTTATGAGAGCTCTTAATTAAAAAAAGAAATCTGCTCTAATATTGAATTTCCGTAACTCAGATAAAAATATATTATATAAGCAATACTTAAATATTTCTCAAATATTATCTGGATTCAGATAATCAGTAAAACAACCTCCCACAAAAATAATAGAAATCCTCCTCGGTAAATCCACCATCGCTGATCTTTTGCTATTATATGAACGTCGATCATTAGGCCTAATAAATGGCAATTAAAGACGACGACACGTTCCAGCACTTTGGGCTGCTCCCCACATCGACAACAAAGGAATAGCCATAGCCTCTTGAGAGATTCCCGGCCAGCGATACGTGGACGGTGTAAATTTCCACAAACTGCGATGACCAAACAAAAAAAAGACACAACAACAAGGGCCAAGGGCCGAGGGCTGAGAAATAAAATATGAAATTATTAAAACTACACTGAGTTCTGCATCCTCGTCCTGCGTTCTCGTCCTTTTCCCCCGGCCCCTCGATAGATGTGCCGAGATAAAGCAAATGGAGAAGAAATAACAATAAAAAAGTAACAAATACCAAGAGCTATTAACGACCACAGGATCGAGAAGGTTTGGGACAGGTTCGTGAAGGAAAATGTGCCTAGTCACAAAAAGAGAGAATAAAAAAGATGTTATTGTGCATTCCCTGCGTTAAATAAGTCATAAATTTCACTGCAACTTTATCCTTGGAAGTCGATCAATTTTTCATATTTAACGCCATTGTCCTTTAATCCTTTTGGGGCCGACATCGACTGGAAGTGAGCGACCGATCACATCACCCACCGAAGATGGAAAATCATGCGGGATCCTGGATCCTCTCCCCCATGAATTTGTCAGTATTTTTTCGGGTGATCAAGTCCCCATAAATCGTCCTGATTTAGAGATACTTATCGCTAGAGTGCGGCCAGTGCTTCTCCATTTAATTCTTCGATTTCGAGACTGTGTGGTCTGGTCTTCTGAACTTTCTTTTAAGGGGCAATATCGGGTTAGCAAGTACGGGCTTCTAATCGGCTTACATTTAATATGAAAGAGGCGGCTGGATGGGACAACAGCCGAGCTGGGGCTTAGCGGTGAAATCTTAGGCAGATGCGTCCCGAGAAAATTATCGACTTTAAACTAAAGCATAGAAACTTACCCTTCACATAGTAAAATGAAGAATTTTTATGATGTTAAGGGTCTATCAACTTAAGCACTTTTTATTGGCTTACTGAGCATTTAATTCAGAGAGGATAGTAAACCCTTAAGAAAATATAACAATGTCTGGGGAACATTGTGAATGTAATAACCAAATATTAAATTAAATACGATAAACTGCAGCTAAGACCTTTTTTATCTTTATTTTGAATTAATGTATTTTAAAGTAATAAAAACGATGTAGGCATAGTTTTTCCGGTATAATATATTATCTGGCAAAGTATCTACATATGTACTTCACCTCCCTTCCCTTCCCATAGAGAGTTAGTACCAGCACTCTTCCTTTTCCTTTCATTTCCTTGTTTTTAGTTCACCCTGGAGGCCAGTCAAGGGGTAATATGGCTCAACACCAATTTAAACACTTCATGCATCTTGTTAGCTGCACCAAAACGATTCAACAAGCCCCACACGAGTCCCACTGGAGCTGCGTGCGTCTGTAATATGATATGCGCTGCATCCGAATCCGAATCTTGGCGATATGCACATACATATGTATGTATATACCCTCGGGGACCGGCGAGAGGAAGTGATCCAGAGTTCCCCCAGTGAGACTGCTGCTAAACGTATTGATTTCAGTTCAAAAATCGAACTCCGGCTTCGGTTAATGGTCGGGCCCAAACCTGACTCGCTTGACTTATAATTGGATTTAGATTAATTGCATCTTCAGCGGGAAGAAAAGAGAAGAAAAACATAAAAACTGCATATGAAAAATTACAATACTGCTAAGAAGTCCGATAAAACCAAAACCAAACAAAACAATCATAATTCTGATTCGGTTTCTGTTTCCGAAGAAATCGATAAATGTAACAGGAATGGGCGCTGGGCATTAGAGATGGCCAAGGATCAAGGATCTCGAAGATACATCTTGTATCTCGTGGCTTTCTGCGAATTGCCGGCGTTTGCTACTCGTCCTGGGCTAAGTATTTTTGTACTTTTCCCTGTCCTCCCGCTGCGATCTTTGCCATCAATATCCGAACCGCAAACTCATTCGGCCTTACGGTTATTATTATTTTTGTTTGTTTTGGGTTTGGGTTTGTGCCTGTGGTGTGCCCCTTGCATAATTTTGACCGATCAACGGGAGCCTTTTAATCATTAATTAGCGTTAGATCAATCTACTTTATTTCGTATCTCTCGTTGCCCATCTTTATTTTTGCATTTATTTATATTTTTCTTTAGCTGGAGACAACATCGCCGTTAACGGCAGTCATGTTACTTTTAATGATAATTGCCGCCTCACAACTCATTTTTTACATTGATAAATGCGATTCGCACGAGCGATTCGCGTTCGCATCGATGTTGCCACTTCGGGTCCGTGTTTTTCCTGGCTGCCACCGATTTGCATGTGTGTCCGTTGCAAGCCTGTCAGCACTGCGACTCAGAGGGATAACATTGTCTTTAGATTGTGCTTGAAATTAAGTATATTCAGAGTTGTATTGAAAAATACCGAAGTAAACTGGAAAGACCATATCTCGGAGGTATGTATCTTGAAATCAAGAATGCTATAATTATGTTTTCTTCATTTTTGATTTCATAGTCACCAGAATATTCTTCAATGGCTTTTTGCATTTTCTTTTATATTTCAATATTCTTTATACATTTACATACTTTAACATATATTTTATTTAAAATTTCCTACTAATACCCATTTTCATGTACAAGTTTCATGTACATTTTTCACGGGGCAAGCGACTCTCCCTGATCCCCCAAAGAAGGAGATCGTCCAAGTGGACAACAGCAGCGGCATCAACATACAGTTAACAGCAAAGAGGAATAAAGCTGGCGAGGAATAAAGGAGCAGCAGAAAAACAAAAGCCATCACAATTTGTCTTGATGGGACCCGAAACGGCCCAAAGCGCTACCACCAAGGATGCTCCTCTCTTTGTATCCTCCTTTTCTCCCTGGGCCCATAAACCATTTAAACATTTTCAACTTGTTAGCAATTAATTAAATAGATCGGCCTCTGGCTAACAGCTTCGACTGTGTCATTTTTCTTCTCGTTCTCCGTTCGCTTTGAGCGTATGCGTCTCTGGCGTTAATTACGGCGACAGCATTCAATTTTTATGGAGGAGACACACGCCCCATTTGCATTTCGTTGGATTTCGTTGGGTGTATGTAAGTACGTGTATTCCTCGCGGATCTGGCGGATAGTCCGGCAGCGCGCGGCACGCTTCAAAAAATTAAAAAACAAAAAATAAAAAATAAAATACAAAAGGGAATGAGGTTCCGCCAAAGGTTCAGCTTAGTCCTCCTCGCCCCGTTTCTGAAATTTATTTCGCTGTTTTTGCAATTTAAGGTAATTATTATGTACCTTTGGGGTAATTTTAACACCTCGACGCCATCGACAAATATCATCTGAGGACCGCTCTCCAGCACGATATATACACGTACATATATGTACATACAAATATACATATATGCGTATAGTAGCGGCTATCAAGCCACCGAAATCGCAACAACAAACGTTTCTTAGAAGCGCAGAGCTTTCAACACCTTCGATGCGTGCCCAGCCGAAGGAGCACATCCCCCAGATATCCGCCAAGTCCAAGTCCACGGCTCCCCAGTCCCAATAGCCATTACCCCATAGCCCCTGTAGCCAGCCCTCCCCTCTCACTAACCCCTTCCTTGGCCCACAGTTGGCCAGTTATTTTTCACACCTCGACAACATTTTTTCGCACTTGGTGCGCGCGCGCGAGGAGAGCCGAGCGGCATATTCGGTTACCCAACAATCAAGCACTGCCGCCACCGCCACAAGGGCACTGAGAGAAAATAATAGCAGATAGCTACAGGAATTTCGGGGTGTTCGGTTATGGGTTTTAGTTAAGAGGAAGGAACACCATTATAATTCCGAAAACATATCAAATCACCGTTGTATGATACTCTTTAAACGATCAGAAATGGGAGATTTCAAAGGAGACTACCTTAAGAAAGAGTTTCATTATCTCTAATGTATGTACATAGGTTGATTTTCGAAAGTGCTAGATTTCAGTGAAGATTTCTTGAGGAGATATTTTCAATATTGCCAATGATAGCAGGGTAACAGGGTATTAGATGTTCATTTTTCCTAATCTCAATATAAAACACCACAAAGTTAATATCATAATTAGTTCCTTAGCTAGTTTTTAATTTAAAAAGAAAGCTCAACCGATCTACCTTCACTAATATCTTGAATTAAGGGTACTGGTCGCGCAGTGCACATCTGCATCTCGGCAGGTCCCAGTTCCGACTGCCGTTTTTAATAACCGAAGCTCGACTGCCGCTTATTTAGCTGGATGTTATCTCACTCAGTTCATCGGGATGCGCGGTTCGACTTTGACTTTGGTCTCGCCTGGGTTCGAGGTTCGCGGTTCGCGGCTCTCGGCTTTGGATTCGGTTTCCTTGATGATCCCCAGAGAGGAGTCTCGTATCCTGTGTATCCTCCCTCTCCCCCTCTTCCCCCCACTCTCTCTCCCTCGCTCTTTGGCGTCGCAATTATCGCAAGTAGCGTTGCGTGTAAATTACCGTTATTAGGTGTGATCGTGCGAAAGCCACTTCATCTTTCGGATACATCTTTAGGTCTTTACTCTGTCGACTCTCAGCGGTTTCACTTTACTTTCGATTCGCCCATTGAAAAATAAAATATACTTACGAGTATATATATACATATGTAGTGCATTCGATCGAATTCAAGAAATCACAGGGCAAAAAGTGACAATTTCCGCTTGTCGATCCCCCGGCACAGATTGCAGAGACCGGTGGCCACGCGGAACACCCATAAAAAGTCAAATTAATGTGATGACAATAGAGATACGGATCTGGGGCTCGCTCGGGATCTCAGCTGACAGATTTCACGCTTACGATATCGCCCATTGGCAGCGAGTAGCTGTAAGAGCCGATCCAGTCCATCACGTCTTACACTTGTCCAGGGCGAACGTGATGCGACTTTCCATATACATACATCGCATACCACGACTTCCCCGGGTTCAGGGGTCAGCCATTCCAGTAGCTGATGTTTTGAATTCCAATTAGCGTTAATGAACAGCGAGGGTACATAAAATATATAATTAATTGTGTCTTTCGAAGCGATACGATTTTTGGAAGCGTGCACAGGACGAAACAAAAAAAAAAGGATGCTTCCGCTTGGAGCGACTTCTGGGAAGGTGAGACAAAGTCTCCGATCAATTTTACAGATCAATATATGGGATGGTGTGGAAAATAAACACCTTGCCAAGGTCGTCTTGAAATATAAAAGGTTTGTGGATTATTTTAAAATATAATAACCGCCTCCAGTCTAGGCTTATTCGAAAACTCCGGCATTCTCTTACAAGAATCCTGTAAGCAGCTAGCACGAGCGACAGATGTCGCTGCAGTGCCGCCCAACTAGAAAACCACGTAGCGTCCAATTGGAAAGGATATAGATGAACGGCAGAGAGGGCGCCACAGTTGGTTGGTGTGCCTGACACCTGACAACCCTGACATCTGCTGAGATCCTTGCAGGTAGCAGCAGGCAACCCGAACGAAGGCTGGGAAATAGGATCAGGATAAACGCTTTGCTCATCTCATGCGGTTTAATTAATCACTCACGGAATCTGCGGCTAATTAAAATGCTACCAAAACATTTTTACCTCTCTCTCTCGATTCCGAGGGGGTGTGTTTGGAGCAAATTGAAGAAGGATTCCCAGCTCCGAAAAAAGGGTTTTTCGGAGGTAGGCGTGCAGGTGATGACGCACAGGGATTTCCATTCAGGATATTAGAAATGCATTAGGATTTGGTGGCAGCTTTTAGAAACCAATTAAAATGTATAAGCGATTTTGATTTCGATTTTCTTTGCTTCTCTTTTTTTATTTTCGAAGTGGGGATCTGTTGAGTCCTCCTACTATTTTCTGATCTCTTTCTGGCAGCTGCTTCTGGCTGCGGCATCCATTTGGGTTAATCAAGTTTTTATGCATTTATTGGGCGCAATTCTTGTTACCCTCTCGCTGCCCCTAACGGTTTCGCTCAAAGTTGCAACAAAGTTGTGCCTTTTCTGCTCTCTTTTTTTATTTTGTTTACAGATTTATTAATGCTTTATGGCGCAGGGCAACGAGGGGCCAAGAAAGAGCGAAAAACTTCACTTGTGACGGCTGGCATAAATACTGACGGAGTCAGATGTCGATGTAGAGCAGTCGAAGGTTAATGAGAATGCGTTCTTACACTTTGCCCAAGAGTTCTTAGCTATATTATTATTATTATTATTATTTATGATCAATTTGTTTATATTCTTTAACATAACTACAGCTGTTTTGTGCTATTCCTACCTATCAAGTGATATAAACCGACAATGATGTGATGTCAACTCACCTATTATTTTCTCGGTTCATTCCGTGAGAAATATATTATCTACATTTTATATTTATATTAAAGCCATATTGACTATTAATTTTCTGAGTTTTTAACTTATTTAATAATTTGCCAAGTGTAGCGCCAAAGAAGGTCTGATGGCGACGAGTCGCTTTTCGATTCCTGCGACTGTTTCCAATATAAAAAAAGTCGTGACAAGGCCCACGCAAAATCGTTGTGTTTTTATTATTGCTCAATGCTTTTTTCGCTTTTTGTTATTCTTTTCTGAGGACGTTAAGCGCCCACCCTTGGTATTCATGATGCGGCACACACTTGTGGGATTTGTCTGGTCATTGCTGCTGTTCTGGAGCTTATGTGAATATACAAAAAAAAATATGTATGTATGATTCGGGCTGATCGGAAGCACGTGTCAAAACCAACAAGGGGTCTTAAGACATGGGAAAAAGTTCTGCGATCCTTGCCAAGGCCATATACACATGAGAATGTGTGTGTACATACATATATGAGCTGGGGGAGATGCGCAGAGAGTTGGCGACAGTGAAAGTCCCTCCGACTGCTCGCCTTTTCACTTGCGTTTCTTTCACATGATGGATCACATTTTATATCAAGTTCCATAATGAATCCTCCCCATCCTCTCCTCGTTATGCTGCCTTGACAAAAGTGGAAGTGCATTCAAGTCGTCTTCTCCTTTTCTTTTGCCCATGACAAGGATCTCTGAGATTTAAGTCTCGATTTTCCCAAAACGCAAACGCAAAGAAAATGAAAAGGAAAACGGGGACAAAGGCACACACACACACACACTCAGGCCAAGCACCCACAGGCAAAAATTAGAGAGGGAAGGCTGCCGGTCCCGATCACTTGTACTTGGTCGAAGGACTCACAGGACTCAGGCAGGTAGCGGAAAAAACCCCTAAGTAACCCCTGTTGCTGTGGCCCTCTGCCGCCGCCGATGCCTCTGTCGCAGTCGCCGTCGCCGTCGACGAAGGAGTAGGTATAAAAGGCGGCGCTGGCAGGACGAGGTTTATCATTGCGGAATCTGATTCCACAACAGCAACAGCACCAATCTAGACAGCCACGAAACCTAGTACTCGCACGGATTACCATGACGAGCATCTGCAGCAGCAACTTCCAGCAGCAGCACTACCAGAACATCAACATGCTGCTCCACCACCACCAGAGTCTCCAGCAGAACCAGCAGCAGCAGCTCCTGGGCCAGCACCAGCAGCACCATCAGCTGATCGCACCCAAAATGCCGCTGGGCAACAGCCAACTCCAGAACATGCTGCCCACCCAATCCCAGGCGCAGTCGCAGCTGGGGCCGATGATGAAGAAGAAGTACAACTACAACACGGTGCCCTATGGCGAGCAGATGCCTTCGGTGGCCCGGAGGAACGCCCGGGAGCGCAACCGTGTCAAGCAGGTGAACAACGGCTTCGTCAATCTCCGCCAGCATCTGCCCCAGAGCGTGATCAATTCCCTGTCGAGCGGCGGCCGCGGTGCCAGCAAGAAGCTGTCCAAGGTGGATACCCTGCGCATTGCCGTTGAGTATATCCGAGGCCTGCAGGACATGCTGGACGATGGCACCGGACCTCGTCGTCCCATTTACAACTCGGCCGACGAGAGCAGCAACGACAGCTACAACGACTACGACAACGGTAGCCTGGAGGACGACAGCCCGCAGCAGTTCCTGGTGAGCCAGCTCAACTCCTATCACTCCGCCTCGCCAACGCCCTCGTACTCCGGCTCCGATGTCTCCGGCTTCAACTCGGGCTCCGGCTCTGGCTCTGGCTCCGTCGGCTTTGTCAAGCAGGAGCTGCCCGAGCACGACCTCAAGTTCGAGTCCTTTGACAGCTTCAGCGATGAGCAACCCGACGACGAGGAACTGCTCGACTACATCTCGTCGTGGCAGGAACAGTGAGTGGATCTCAAGACCTCCAAACAACCAAAAAAAAATCTGTACAAATTGTAAATAACTCGACAAATTGTTGCCTTAATGAGTGGGCGAAGAAGCCAAGTCCCAGATTCTATGTAAGACCGTAAGAAACCGACCGGCCTTCAATTTTTTTTATATAGTTTAAGACATGGAAGACAATGATATAAAACATATTTTTTTCATATTTCTAAGTTTGTTATAAGCATGGAAGACACTAAACTAACTAGTTCTAAGGCCCTATTATTGATACGCAATAATAAAAACAAACAAAATCACAAAACATAAATACAATATTTTAATTTGAATGGGAGCACTTCTGCGACTTCAGGTGACATTTTCTATTGTAAAAATTCAGAAAATTACAATCTACCTGTATTTGGCTGAGGTAAGGGTTATTATATGTTGAGTTAAAGAAATCACGAAAAATGCTACAGATTTATATATCAAGATCGTCAGAGATATAGTAGTAGCTTTATAATAATGTAGAAGAAGGGCGGAGAAATATTTGGAAATACGGAATACCCGTACCTTGATCCTTTTAAATATTACAAATTTGAAACCTTTTTGGTTTATGTTATAGATTTTGATAGAGTCGATCTTGGGGAATTGGTTATTATAGGGATTTAGGCACATATAAGTGCTTTATTCATGTTGGCTTCAAGTAGAGATCGCTTTGCCAGGCTAGAAAGTTTCAAGTGACTCACATACTATATAACCATGGCAACACACAGCCCACAAGGAACTTAACACCCGACCGGAAGCAGCGGCGAATAACGAGTTTCGAATTGGCCATGTATTGTTAATGCGCCGCTAGCGGAAATAGGCAGTCACGCCTGAGAGGCTGAAGTGGACTAGGACTTGCTCCCTACTATGCAAGGCTGCAAGGATCGATCCACGTGGCTGGCGCACCCCAGCTAGACAGCTTTCCTTCCAAACTGGACGCCGTCGACGGTAATCACGAGCCGTGAAATGCACTTCCGCTACCCCCTTAATACACTCGCAGAAAAGCCAGGTAATTATTGCGAGTTAATATATTTATATTTTCCGATCCGTCCACCCATTTCTTTCGCCTGTAAACCCACCCCCGGGACGCAAACTTTCGGGCGTGTGCCGCGATGATATGCAGGAATGTGCGTCTCCTAGGCGACAGATGCAAATGCAGGGCGGCGCCACGCCCACTGCTACATTATGCTAATACCAATAACGCGATGGACACGTGCATTAAGCAAGAGACGAGAGAGGACGACAAGGATCGCTGACCCCGCCCCGGAACGATATGAGCAGGAGCAGGAGCAGGAGCAGAAGCAGGAACAGGAAGCATATCATCGTCTTGCCGAAAAATTTCAATATTTTTCCTTAAAAACCGAAAAGGAGGAATAAAAGAAGGCAGAGGGAGAGGGGGAAGAAGGAAGCGCAGGAGGAAGCAATAGGGATACATACGTAGGTAGTGGACGAGGACAATGCGAAATGTGATTGTATGCCAGCTTAAGATAAAACCAGGAAACGAAACCATTCGCTGAATGAGAGTGAAACTCTCGTCTCATCTCGTCTCGTCTCGTGTCTCATTGTTACCGGATATCAAAAGAAGCTTACTAGGACCCTGGATCCAGGACCTGTCCAGCCAAGGTGTCAAAATACGGGACTAAGCCAATGTCCCTTAATAGGCTAGCCTCAATCCCGAGTCCGGGCCCTGGCCCGGAGTCTTATGCAATCTTAGCTCATGGCTCAGAAATATAAATATATAGAGGATATCCATTTTCCCTTTTAGCCGATCCTGATCCTCCGGCCGTCGGCAGTCCCAATCTCAAATGACAGAGATCACTGAACTGAACGGAGCGAGAGAGCAATAAATTCATGTTCAGGCCTCGGCGTCGGGATCGGGATCGGCATCGGGCTCGCTCAGGAAGTAACTTCTTTAGTTATCCCTGTCGCAGGAAGTTGGTATTTGCTTTGCATCTACTTTGGACCTCGGACAGACACAGAAAGTGTCCTCCGCTCGATCGTTTATTTATTTTCGTAGATGCGCCCCTCGGGAAATACGAGAGGCAAATGTTATTCTATCATGTCGCAATTCAAAGGAAACCCGAAGGACACGCCACTTGTAGTAGTTGTACTTGTAGCTGTACTTGTACTTGTTCCCGCTCTTATTCCAGTTTAAATTGTAGTCTTGTAGCTTGAGTTATGTGACTTTATGACGGCGGCGGGACGAGATTTATGAACCATGTGTCAAAATACAAAAGAGGTCATATTGCCCGTTCCAGAGACCTGAACTTCCTGAACTTCCCCTTTCCGAAGATCGATCGATCTTCTCTTGGCCTCTTGTCAGATTTCGCACTTAGCCAGGCGTCAAGTGGCAGCGGTAGTTCCATCTATAATTCTGGACAGAGTCTTCTCCCTGCTTCCTGGTAGCTTGTTAATGAGGCGACACCGAGTGGCTACCACACTCCGAATAAAGTCGTTGTCGTCCAAGTAATTCGTCGAATGCCATCAAGTGTTTGGATACCAGGAAGGTGTACATTGCAAGCAGGAAGGATCTGCGCTGCCATAACATTTACTGCTTAAACTAACAAGGAAGCGAGTCATCGAAATTGTCTCAAAAAATAATATAGAGATCTTGACTGATATTCCATATAAATTCGCTGTCTTTAACATATATGAGATTTGTAATATCATAAATTATGGACTCTTTCGGTATCATTGGGAGAAACTTATTTAGGTGTGTTGCTTAGATCTACAATCTTATTAAGACACATGGCGATTACTGAAAAACCACTCCGTTGCCTGTGAAGCTAACAACTCATTTGGGCAGACATCGCCACAGGCATTCCAGTGATTAGCTAACAGCATGATATGATCCTGTATTCCAGCTATGAAGACACCCTCGCAATCTTGTTCCTCTATCATTAAATTCGGCTATCTGCTTTGGATATATACAGTCTTCTCCAAGATCCCTGTACGCTACATTTAGCACAGTGTGAAGAACTGACGGTAGTAAAATGACTTTGTTGGATGCAGTCTCTATTCAGGATCGGTTATTTGGGACTTTGACTTGATTGTTGACATGATGAGATGGGAAAGTACAAGCAAAGATATAGAGAGGGTGGAAAACTAACCGCAGAATCAACAATGGCGCAGATCTAGACAATGTCAGAGCAGTGCTCGGCTGCACACGTGTCCGATTCGGATTCGGATTCCCTATTCCCTCGCAACTATGCTGGTTTCGGGGTCCAATAAACTATCAGAGGCAATCAATGTCAGAGCGTTTTGTAGAGCAAGAGAAAAAAGCAAAAGCCAGATCACAATGCCGCTATCGAGAGATCCCAAATGAAAGGACTTCCCTGGAATATCCTGCGGCCCATTGTCCTCGGAATGAAAAGTGATTTCTTTGCTTTCATCGCTGGCGAAGTACGCGTTTCACTTTACACGGGCAAAGCATCCATTTGATGGATCCTGAGTCTTCCTTCTCCTTGCGGGAGGGGTCTCCATCAGGGAGGAGCCAGCAAAAGGTCAAATCTGCGGGATTCTGCGGGGTTTTATTACACGCTAATCCATGCTATCCTCCTCCTGGCAGGACATTGGCATTTTAGGTATTTCGCAGCGAGCGTGTCCGATGCGAAGGTGTCGCTAGAGAATTGTCCACCGCTGGGCACCGTGGCAAATCCTCTACCTGTTTCCGCACTGTTCCCACTTTATCTTTTTCGTTTTTGGGAAACTTGCTGGTTTTTCACGTGGAAATTTGCGAAACGAACAAGTGAAATGACGTGAAAAACCGGAACCGTGTATTGGCCCCGAATCGAAAACAGACGAACACGTGTTTGTTGTTAAGGGCGCGACAATGTCACGAACTAACGATCTCCGGCAGCGGGATATATACGATCTATACAGTGTTTGGAAAGTGGGAGGATTTGTGGAAGGGAAAATAGGCTGATATCCTACGCTCAGTTCGCTGTGTGAACATAGGAGTACACCTGTGTTTTGCGATTTAATTCATTCAAATATTAACCAAGATCCTTTCCTGGGGTTTAAAAATTGTGAAATGTTTGTATGAAAAAGTTTCAACGATGCACTGTGTATATCTATTTTTTTTTTTATAAAATTAAATGACTTTTGGGTCAAGAGCCCTTAACTTGTTCACTCAACTTTATCTTTTATATTTTCCTTTACAAAAAATGAGCTAGAAATGTTGTTAAAGTTTTTCTTTATTGCCATTTCCCATTTATAGAGCCTTTCTTTTTTCACCGAAGATTTTCCATAGATCTTTTCTATCTTCTTTGATACGATTTCGAGAAGGATCACGTGGCCTGAGGACCAGTTCCCAAGACCCTTAAGCTTGGGAATTTGGTCAGTGTTTCGCTAAAACACTGAGTACAAAAACCGCAAGCAAAACCATACTAAGACTACAGAGATTAGGAAAATCAGATCAGACACAAAGGCAGCGCTAGAGACAAACCACAAAGACAGAGAGACTGAGAGTGGGAGAGGGGGAAATCAATGCAAACGCGGGGTCAATGTCTAAGGTTGAGGTTAAAAAATTGAGGTTGCTGATCATCGGGCTGGCGGCGTTGTGGCACATCTTCAAAGCAAAGTCTCCGACCGAATCGGAGAAAATGTCAACCACAAAACTACGATCTAGATACACTCACTCTCCGGCTCTCCAAGGATAATGATCGAGATGATGACGTTGGCCATTCTCAACCATGCCCGGGGGTACCTTTGATCTGGCCCCGTTCTTATTCTGAGTCCTATGTCCCGGCTTTGTTTTTGTGATTGCCTCCTACGATGCGATAATCGATTTATCAACTAAAAAGCAAGACCGAAATGCGCTTTGCAAAAAAGTATAGATGTGGGCATTGTGGAAACTCCAAACGCAAGCCGCCGCCAATTTTTAATGCACATTGAGGTGCATTAAGACGTGAAATTGTCACCATTGTCCCTGCCATTGTCCTGGATGCCATGGCCCACAGGACACATTCAACAGCAAAGAGAGCAGTTCCACTCTCTTGTCGGACCACGAAGGATAATAAAATTGGTGCGGATCCTACGGCGATGACAGCATCGAAGGGAAATCTAGAAAGGAGACTCCTTTCAGCATTTATGCAACCGAGTTTCCATGGACCGCATGCCACACCCAAAGCCTCGAAAAATATGTATAGGGAAAAAAGGGAAAAAGACTCGAAAAACTGGGCGTCTACGCTTTAACACCCAAAAGAAGAGCGGTTCCCAAGCAAAAATGCACGTGTGCATTGACTGAAAAGATACTTTTGTTGTATCCAAAGCCACAAAATTGGAAGAGGTCCTGAAAATAGTTGCGGAAATGATGATTGAAACAGAGGTACATAAGGTATCTACATATGTACCTAGGTACATTAAAAGAAATGGTTCCAAACCCAGAAAATACATTTATGTTTGCTAGATTCACGGAGTTATCCAATATGATATACATGCATACATATTATATATGTATAATAATATATTTACTGCTCCAAAACAAACTTGCGATTATTTCCATGCCAGCTATATCTTATAGTCGGACAGAGCAGCGTGAAACAATCATCCTAATCATGTTCAGATATACAACTACATGTCCACATAGATGTACATTAGGGATTAATTTCCCAAAGGATAAACGATGGCTACAACCGAAAATAGACAAGTGTTTTTGGTGCGTCCCATGATGCGGGACTATCTAATCGAAGGATGCTGAGGGCGACAAAGTCCTCGGAGCTAATCGCAATTTCCAATCGCCGGCGAGTTTGTTTTTCCTGTGAATTCGCCAGCAAATTGATATCTCGCAGATATCGTATCTTGTAGCTGCAATTACGACTAACAGCGGGCGATCGGCGGCGCAGCCCAGCAGGTCATGCCGAGGTCCTTTGCTGGCAACATAGTTTTTCGCTATACCTGTTTTTATTCTGATTCCCACTGTCAATGCCAAACCCAAAAGGAGCGCACACGCTTCAGCATTTAGCGGCTATTGCTCGAGTTGATCTTTTTTTGAAAGGATCTCCAGGCCAGGACTTTTAGGTAACGTAATTAATAGTCGCAGCCGGATCTGAGTCGCCGGCGATCAAAGCGTTTCTATTAACCCGGCCGAGGCGTGAACAATTATGGCCTAAACATTTGGGTCAAACACTGGTCACTCCTTCGATTCCGTCTCCGATTCCGATTTGGATTCTTTGGCTTCCGCCAATTTAGAGCATTCAATTCAGAGCAGCAGCTCGCAGCAGGTTGTCCCTTTAATTGAGGTTCATTCTCTTCCCAGTTCGTGGAAGAACAACAAGTGCTGTGGCGGTTTCATTGAGCACCAGCACCAGATCCTCCCATTCCCATTTAATTCTATTCGATCCGCTTCGATCGCAGTATCCATTTAGGGGGCGTGATCGAGGGAAGCCAGCGAGACGGCGCTAAGAGAGAAGCACTTTGCATAGGCCCCGAACCAAAACCGAAAGCAGAACTACAACCAGAACCGATTGCAGATGGGAAATGGTAGAGGAAAGCTAACAAAGCATGGCGAATCGTTGATACGCTTCACGAGGGATTCGATCTGCAAACAAGAGTGTGTGAAATAGATCAAGGGACGCCACGAACAGGTGGTAAGTTCGATTATAGACTGCAAGAGGTGTAAGTATGATAAATCATAGAAGGATCCCTGGGAATTGCAGAGATTGCAGAGATTGCAGAGTCGCTGTAGACTGACTAGATTATACTACAATGGCCTACAAAGGTCATATCTTAAACAACTCAGTTGCTTAAATCAAGAAAAGACTATCAACAAGGCATTGAAGACATAGAACCCTAAATGTGGCTGGAATATTGGAGACAGATGGATTAATTCGATTTCTCTTCCCTTTTTCATGTAGAAACATCAACTAAATTTCCTAAAAATAGCTCATATTTCCAGAGATTTCTGGGGATACAGATTGCTCAACCAAAACGTTGGCTCCACTCCCCGAAGTTAGAGTCTTCTTTGGATTCCCTTTCCCCCGAACAACTTGTTAGCTCCTCCGCGCCCCGCCTCCCTATCTCGCTCTAATCTCTATTGGTTGTCCGACTGACTATCTGACAGATTGACGTCTCACTGAAAGTAACCAAGAGTTGTGAAAGAGTTTCGTGCCGCAATTGACAGGCAACACGCGCTCGCTCAGGCCGTCATAGCTGCCTGTCATCGCCTTCGAGACCAAACAAATTTAAATAACTCTACAGAGGAGAGTCGGCGCAAGTAGCAGGCAGGGAAAAGAGCAGATCTCAGTTCTCAGTCAAGTGGTTTGCCACCGTTTGCTGGAAAGTCCTAAAAATATCTTGATCTCGATCGTTGAGATGGAAAGCCAGTCGTAAAAGTCAAGAACATCGAGTGCTAAACTATGTCTACTCTTTAAGGTAAAAAGTTGTTGGGTCCCTTAACTCTTAAGAGTTGGATTAAATATATTATTACAGGGATATACCTAGCATACATCGCTTAGTAGAACAACCATTTAACAAAAGATACTTTTGTGCTACGCGTGAAATTTCAAGCCCAGCGGAAGGAAGTGCCAACCAAAAAATAATTATCAAGCCATAATTTGTTATGCTCAAAAGATGAAAAGGAGGGGGAAGCAGAAAATGCCACAGAAATGGTGTTAAAACCACAGAAATTTTTCAGGCGATAGGAGGACCCTCGTCCTCGCACAGGATATGCTCGCACAGCAAATTGAGTTGTTTCCTGCGACTTAAATTGCACACTCACTCACCCGCTCACGATCGTGACGATCCTGGCGTGGCAAATATGATTACTGATAAGCATTCCCCTGCCATCCCCTCCCCACGGTCGAATTACACTCGCCGTCTAATATTTCGGGACCTCTCGACATTTTCCGACATTTTCCGTCGGCGCGGCGTAATCAGAGATTTCCAACACCTTGCCCTGGCTGGGCAAAGCCATTTCCACAAACTAATTAATTTTGATCCTCGAGGCGACATGCGCAGCGAATGCGCTTAACAGCTTTCTCCGCAGACTCTCTTCACACCAGATCAAAAAGAGCTGGACATGCCTGACGTAATGGGTTTAGAGTCCCCGATCAGCACGCGCTCCGCCTCTGCTATAATGGATAATGGATAAAGCCGCCACCGCCGAGTGAGTGATCAAAAAATTCAACAGCTAATTTGAACACTCTCGCTCCCTCCCGTCGAATGATGGGCAATTTTCGGATAATCCCAAGCCATGGGTTCTACGCTAAAATTATCTAGACATCTTCTAGGGCTAATCGGCTAATCGGTTTGCAGATCTACTAATATCCCTTGGTATTTCCTTTATTTAAGGCAAGGAAAATAGTCAGGCCTCGATTATTTATGCAAACAAACAAAGTCGGCAACAAATAAAGGAGCGCTCCTATTTAATTGCATAAGAGAATAAGAAGTTGCTAAAAATTAGCATGTAATTAGGATGGAAATTACAAGAAATGAGATGGGAAAATATTTGGAATTTTTTTATTTCGAGTTATTTAAGGAATATTCAAATCTAATCGATCCAATAAAAATATATTAAAATGTGTAATATCAAATGTTAATAGAAGAAGCCTCTGAAGGTATTAATATAACGGTATCGGAGTATCCGATATATAAATAGTTAAACACAAAATATTACCAATAAAATTGCCTATGATCAAAATTGTTGACAACTAAAGTCCCACGGCTTTTCTGTAATCTTTTACGACATTTCAGATACTTTCGGTAGCTGAGAAAATTCCAGAAATCCATGCATTACTGGCCTCACTCCCATTACTGATTTTGCTGGAATTTTATTTTTGCACCGCACACGGCGAATGCCACCGCAATCACGCCTCAATTGTCTCCGGAGATATAGAGATATATACCTTATCCATATAGAAAGAAGGCAATTTGCGGCGGCAGATGCGCCGCGCAGGGACAATAAATGTGCCACAACGCAAACGCATCTTTATCTCGAATCGGACTCGGACTAGGCCCGGGACAATGAGGACTCAATTCAAACAATTGACGAACGCCCACGGAAATCGAGGTAAATGAATTGAATGGCTATCGAAATGAAATGAAAATGGTAAAATGAAATTCGGAAAATGACAGCCCAGAAATGGCATTGAATTGAAGATCGGGGAAAGCCACTAGCCGAGGCCTGAGCGAGCCATAATAGAGACAAGACGGAAAACAGCCAGAATAAGATGTCACGCATATCTGTAGGAAAACGCGGCCAGCTGAGAAGAGGAAGGACCACCAGTGTCCTTTTTTGCCCTTTGTTTGCTGGTGCTGCGAACGCGGGGGTCACCGAATGGAATAGCATATAGCATATATATACGAGTGTATTTTGGTTTGGCAATGCGGTCAAAACATTGTCCCCGAGAACAATGCCGGTCCATGGGACATTTGAGACCGCCCAACACGACAGGCTCGACAGGATTGACAGGATCGGGGTGCTCGGTGCTCGAAAATACCTTGAAATGAGCAAGGAATATATATACATATATCCGAGGTCTTAACTGCCATTAGCATGCTGGGCCCAGGGATGAGCCCCTGGCCGAGTTCGCAGGACACAAAGCTAAACAGTTTCTAATTGTCGTGGCAAATCGATGTGGGCCTTGGTGTTTGTTTTGGCCAAATATTTATACACAATTAGCGAAACTGGCACGAGTTCGCCAGCTGCAACACACCACACACCTGGCGACTGGCTGGGAGAGCTGGTTCCTCAGCTGGGACTTGTTGCGGTCAATCTGAATCCCTGTGGGCCAAGATACACTACCAGCATCTTCAAGCACACGAGCCAGACGCCTGCCAGCCAGCGAATTTGAATGTTTATTTGTACATTTTATGCTGGTATCTACTTATTGAAGTTCTCCTGCCTTCTTGGTAATGTCAACTGATCTGCTCGCCAGGCTCTTCCTGTTCGAAATCTCTTTTTCGTACTTGGAACTGACCCTAGGAATCGGAAATTCAACTCAACTCTTCCGTTTTTCCATCGAAATATTTTGACATTCAAGCAGCAGCAGCACACGCCCTCACAATCCTTTCATCCTTCATCCTTTTTTGACAATTTTCGGCGGAAAACACAGCCACTGTTTGTCCAGGGGGCTGTGACCACTTAAGTGGCTTAGCCATTGTCTTTGGGTACCTCTGAGTCCTAACCCGTTGCCATTCCCACTCCAGCTCCCAACTGTCGCCAATAAAAATTTGCAACTCATTTCCCTGCCACCTTTTTTGGCAACAGCTTCCGCGCATGCGCAGACACCACAAAAATAAATAAATAAAATAAAATAAAATAAAAAAAGCCAAGAAAACAAACAAGAAATCGCTAAACTTTAAGCTGGCGGAGAGCGGCTCGTTAGTCGCCGATTTTATTTTTGATTTGTGTCGGCATATTTTGCATACATCAGCTTTTGTCGGGTTGCGAGGGCAGCTTCACGAGTCTTCGCCTCTGTCTGTGTCCCAGCATATAAAATAAATACTCTATGTATGTGTATATATTTAATAATAATCTAAATTTTAGACTCAAATTTGGAAGCAAAGAGAGACTTACTGAACTTAAAAAATACCACAAACATTATGTAAAAAACACTCAGAAATTCAGCAAAATACTCATCGCTTACGAACATACATATGTATGTACTTCTTTTCCCACTCGCCCAAAAAAAAACACTTAATTGAAGGACCGCCTCCGCGGAGATCAAAGAAAACTATCCCTTGACTACTTTCCATTCCATTTATGAATTGGCCTGCCCTAGGACGCGACATCAAGAGCGGAATCTCTCGATAGGACCTCGCCTTGAACCCAAAAATGAGGACCAATCAACACCGCAAAGGTGGCACTCGAAAATTATTTCACAATCAATTCGGTTCTGGCGGCATTTTGCCATCTAATTATAATCGAAACGGATCTGAAGGAGCCGCCGACTAACTAAGGGAAAATTGTAAGAAACTCCTGCCTGAGCGCTACGAGTGGAAATGCAGATCGATCTGCGGAGAAGGAGAGGGAGTGAGAAGTAGAAAAGAAGATGCTCTAATTAAAATTGAAATGAAGTGCCCAAGATGCAGAGCAGCGAAGAAGGTCCTTTCACAGGTACACAAATAGGAGAAACAAAAAACTAGGACGGCGGGTCTCAGTTTTAGGGCAATAAATTCCAAGGCCCAGGGCCCGAGGTCTTTAGGGGTGGTCCTCCATTGGCACGTTCGTTGGCCTCGACTCAGGAGTTACCGAAATATATTACAATAAAAAACGCATTTCTCCTGTGAAGCCATCGTTCGGGGTATTCGTTCGTTCTTATTATTAGAGGATTCCCTATTATGTGTGGATGCCAAAATGCATCACATCGTGAACTAATCCCGCACTGGCGCAGCCCACACACGTCTTCTTCGGCGGGGAAAGGATTAGCATGACCGTACTGGCCTGGCCCGTATTATGGACCTCCTTCTCCATCTCCTTGGTCGTATTATTATTATTTTTTATTATTATTAGTATTGCCATGGCGAATGGCGAGGACAATGGCCAAGTGTGAGGGCCAAGGGCCAAAACAACCGAAGAACAATCAACGAATGCGCCACTTTTGCCATTGAAGTGCAATTGCGCGTACTAATCGATTCAGGCCGAATCCGAATCCGAATCCGATCCGAGTCCGATTCCAGGATCAACTCTTAAGGAGAAACTTATTTAATGCATGGAGAGATCGCGGACCACGATCGGACCGACGAGCGCGCCCTGTTATTGTTATTACAGCTGCGATTAATTAAGCAAACAAATCGAGTCCGGCTATATACGGTAGCTGTAAAAACAAATAACCCGCGGCAACACGATCGCTGCAGTTCGATCGCTATTCGCATTCGCAGTCGTATTCGTGCGTTTTGGCCTAATTAATTGCCAATCATAAAGGCGCTGGCACTGGCACTGGCACTGCCACTGCCACTGGCACTGAGTGCAATGCGCTCGTAAAGCGAATCAGCTCTTTAAATGCCGCAAGTCCCGCAATTATTCAAGTTTGCGCCTCGAAGGGAAGGTCGCCGCTTTTTATGCGAAATGTGTATGTGTTTGGCAATTAATTAAATTAAGTTTTCAGCGAAAAGGCCGAAGGCGTGAAGCAACAAGCATAGGCCTGGGATCTCAAGGCAATCGAACGACCGATACTCTTGAGGAATATTTATCTGACAACGAACTTGGCCAAAATGATTAGATGTAGAGTAGATGAGTAGAGATTTGATAGTTAATAGATAATGAAGAGTTGTGGTTTCTAGAAGTCTTGGGTAAACAGATTTCACAATGTTTGCTTATAATTTCAAAGTAATTTCTATTCGGGAGATTTGCTTGCTACAAAATTTATAATACAAAATATATATATAAAAAAAGCCAGAGTATATCAAACGGGAGAGAAGCATTTGAACTCATTAATCCTGAAGATCCGTTCACTAAAAATTATGTATTTCAAAATAAATAGTTTTTTTTTAGGAAGATATATTTAGCAGTAGCAAAAGCTCTGAGAAATGCCAGAGTAACCACTGTTTCCCAAAGAATATCGACACAGGAAGTGTTCTGAGCCTTCGCACTCTCTCTTTCTTTCTCTCACTATCTCTCTCCCTCTGTCCGTCTATCGCGACTGGTCAACGTTAACAACAAACAGCGATAACATTTTAATTGCACTGATCCGCTGATCTGAAGATCTGCTGATCGCTTGATCTTCTGGCCAGTTTGTTAATGTGTTTTGGCAGCAGCAGGAGCAGGAGCAGGAGCAGGAATCGGCTCGAATCGCATCGGATCGAATCTGGCATCGTGTTAAAAGGCTCTAATAAAGTTGCTCGATGGCTCTTACTCCGAAGCGGGGCCCATCGATCTGTTGCAATTATTTATCGGTTTGAATATCTTACATCATCTTATGGCCGCCCGATGATATTGATAAATTGGCTAATCTTAAAGTTCGCCTCTTTACGGCCTCTCTCCCTCCTTCTCCTTAGTCACCCAATTTCCCCCAACCGACCGACGACGGTCCTGTAAGTGCGGCAAACATGAGAAATCGATTTAAGCCGCCTCTTCTAGAGCGGTACATCCATTCATATATATCTCTGACGTCTTTACATGCAAGTTTATCAGCCGGCAATGAGCTTGGGGATAAGTCAAGCAGATAGGAGATGCTGGTCCCGATTGTGCGCGTACGGTGCCGGTATCCCGAGTGTCCGTCAGATTAAGGGACAAGTACACGCGATTGCAGCAACAAAAAGCTCGATCGGAGCTAAGATCGGGCGATTGCGATAAATATAATATTAACGAGCGCAAACATCATACGCCCTTAGAAATCCATTAGAATATTCTCCAAACACTACTTCTCTATGGACAGGATAACATCTTAGATCGCCACCTTCTGACAATCGGACATAATCAGTTAATGCGAAAAGCTACCCAGCTGATCCTGCTTCCAGCTATCCCTGCTATCCTTCAGTGACATCGAATGATCCTCGAATTTTCTTTGGTCCAGAACCATTTCTTATCTCGATCGGAGCCTTCTCATCCTGCCCGCAGAGACTGAACCTCCCTGGAGGACGGACAGCACGTGCAATTTGCATTTTGAATTTTGCATTTGCAACTCCCCAGAGCCCTAGGAGCCCCGGCTCTTGATGATGATGATCTACACATGCAACGTGTCTCGTGTGAGTTTTGCATAAACATCAAGGCGCATTAGTGACGAAAGAGTGGCACTTCATTAAAACATCTTTTTCGGCTACCTGGCGGCATGCTGTTGTTTGTTGTTCCTTGCAAGCAAACAAAGGATGATCTTGCATGATCGATGGCACTGACTAGCTTCTGCCGATGACTCAATCGTGGACACACATCATAGTGCACAGTTCCCTGCGGACGCACGTGTGTTGTGCTAATTACCAGTCAGTTGCAGTCCCACGTTTCTGTGACGCAGCTGAGCTGGGCCCTGAGCCGGTGATCGCTGATCGGTGATCGGTGATCGCAATGCAAATATATGCAGGCCGTAAGATGGCCAAGTATTAACGGTAACCCGGTCCGGTCCGGTCTGGTCCGGCAAAATCCCCATATCAATCTCATATGCATATGCGGCCCAGGAGAGAGACTGCAATCAAAAATCAATTCATAACCATTTGCAAGGTGCAGACGGCGGCGTCAGGCGACACAGAGAAAAGGAGAGGAACGGGGGTAAGGGGACGCGGGACATGGGACGCGGGGCAGGGGCTGTGCTGGGGCTCAATCAAATTTGTTATAAAACTGTGAAAGTCGGCGACAGCGATCGGAAACAGGACTCAAAGTCAATATCGATTTGCATGCGATCGGATCGGGGGCAACATTATGCAAAAGATGCAAAAAAGATCTCTCAACTATACTCATTGCTTTGCTTTGCATACAAACCCATTCCGATACCGAACCTCCGATTCTGCAATTCCGATTCCCATTGCCAAGTCCAAGAACCACGGAGCCTGTATCAATGGCTGGCGATCTCACTGCCCGATCGACTCACGCACTGATCGACAGCGAGACACAATTCAATCATTTCATTTCTGTATCTGCTTGCAACTCGGCAACGTGGGACGACGACGACGAGGTCGCTTGATCTTTAGCGCTAGATTAAACGGAGACAGTCACCGAAAGACGACGACGATGACGATGACGAGGACGCATCGTCCTACGATCAGCGAACCGGAATCGGCTGGGATGTACTTGTTTTTGCTTCTTCAGCAGCAGCTTCTCCTTGCACCATGTTGTGTAGGCCGCTCTTGGCCCGATCGGATGGTTGGCTGGTTGGATGGATCGATCGTGGGCCCAGCAAATTATTTCACTTGCTTGGGTCTGCTGGTGGTCCCAATGTACAACTTGATTTCTGTTTCCTCTGCCGCTCTGGCTGTTTGATTTGTTTAAATTTAATTATGCATCGATTGTCGGATCGCAGCGTAGGTAGATCCGTTGTTCCCCCAAAAATCTGATCTGAACATCTTAAGGGAAAGGATGAGGACACAGGTGAAATTATGATGGTACTCTGTCCCTGTCTCTGTGCCTTTCCTTTCGATCTTTCTGATCTCTGGGCTCCTTTGATTTGATTATCATCGTCATCGACGTGCTGATCGTCAAACCGCCAAATGATGATCGATGCCAATGTCGGCTTCTCCTTCTCCTTCTCCGGTATCCTTTATTTCGTTGTCCAATGGCCCGAGTACAATTTACATTTTGTACTCTCATTCTTTGTGCAACGTATGAAGCGATCAATCAAAAATGCAAACCACAAAGCGATCGACGATCGACCGGAGGAACCGCTCCTCCCCTTTGATTCAAAGAAGACAAAATAGTTTATGATCGTTTGATGTGAGCAATGTGATAAACTACGGCCTTATTTCTTTGTATGCATATACGGACAGGATGGATCCTCCATGGTCGGGATCATAACGATGTCACCGCCATGATGTACAGTTTGTTAGAATTTGAATTGTGCGAAGCGCATCATAAATTGTCGCTGAAGATCAGTGTATCGAGGTCCTGCCTAGCTAGTGGTGGCAAAAAGGTGGATTGACCTCTAGCTCATATACAATATGACTGACGAAACAGGGGATACCAATTTCTGTTTAACTAATAAAGGCTTTACTTTGAATAAAACCCATATACAAAATATATCTAGTAGACCTCTGGGAGAAGAACTGAACAACAATGCTACGATCGATTGGATGACACAGTTCTCGGATATTTATTTGCCATTTCCGCCCGACTAAAGTCCAATGCAATGTAAACCACTTGGTTATGCCAACATATACGTTGGCTGGAGGTAGTGATAGTGATCCCTCCGCAGAGAGAGGTATATGTATCTTGATACATTTATAAGGATAGGAGATAATTACACCCACGCCTGTGGCCTGTCGCCTGTGGCATGTGGCTTGTGGCTCGTGGATTGCGGCATTCCGAATTCACTTGAACAAGACACATACGACGATAGATCGAGTGTTTGACAAAGATTTGGCGCGAGTCTTACGTTTTATGATCCCAACTTCGGGCCTGATATCGAAGTGACCCGACTTCGGCGGAATCGTTTGTTTGTTTCTCTCATTATGTAAATATATGTGTGTGGATTCGGGAACGGTATCGGGAATCGGTTAAGTGCAGGCTGCGTGGGTGTTATGAACTTGCATAACTGTGTCAGCGATCGGCGTCGTCGTCTTCGCTCCACTGGCTGTGTCAACAAACAAGGCGACTCCGGGTTGGAGTCGCGGCGTGTCAACATTTGCCGAGTGTGCCGTGCCGATCAATACGGAGCTGAAAAAAAGCAGCAAAGGCAAAATTTAAATCAATAATTCCACGATAAGCCTTCCCCTCACTTTCTGTCACTCCGCCGGATTCACTTCACCCTTCAGTCCAAGGGAGGAGTTCTCCCTCCACCGAGACTCTAGACCGCAACGCACACGTCATTATCATTAGGGTCCCGTGCCATATATCAAAGTCCGCCCTCCTCCTTCGATATGACGTACGACCCATGACGACGACTCCTCGCCCGCACCTAAATTATGGCATCCCGAATCTGCATAGTGCAAATAGCCGCCAGCTCCTTGGGGCTACAGACAATTGCTTTCGAGTGGAGACGGATCGATGCTGTCCAAGAGGGGGAGTTCCGAGAAGGTGTGCGGATGGCCACACTTCCAGTGTTTATATCTGAATCATACCGCCTGGCCATCTCTAATGCAGCTGGCAACGAAGAGATAATTGAAATGGATGAAACCACAGTATTCCTATTTCGGGGATACTACAGTGGAGCGAAATGCAGAGAGATCTCATGGATATTAACAAAGAAGGAATCATAAGACTCTCATTATTTCCTGATAAGATATCATCCTTGAATAATTCTTGCTGTTGCCACGACTCTCTCTTATGACACCGCCCGAAATCAATAAAACTTAATGTCCTCTGACCTCTGGCTGTAGATTTTTCAGTTTTTTTTTTATGACGCCTTCACGCCCACTGTGCCGCCATTTCCCTGGGTATATAGAGCCATACCCACGAATATATGGATCCAGCACACAGCATGCAGTCAATCGCCTGGAGCTAGTTGGAGTACATCATCCAGGTTTCGGCTCCGAAAGATCAGTCTATCATCATCATCGATGCTGGATGCTGGATGCTGGATGCTGGATGCGGGACAGCGGCGACATCAACTGAACGAACAGCAGTCAAAACTCTGTCAGACAGTTTGTAAACAGTTTTCGAAACCAAAGCATCGCGATAAAGGCCATGTTACCCAGCATTCCCCACCGCCTCCTGGCCCGAACTGGCTTTAAGCCTAAGACGCGACGCGTCGCATCGACTTAGATGATGATGATGATGGCTGTGAGGCTGTGAGGCTGTGAGGCTATGCGGCTGTCTGGGATGGCCGCCTCGTCCATTTCAGAAAACTGTGTCCAACATTTGCACCATTATAACTTTATCGCTTTTGGACAGATTGTTGGCAGCATGACGGGGTCGGTCCCGGGACGTCATCGTGTCGGATCTCTGCAGTCAGAGTGAGTGATGTACCTGCTGCCAGAATGTTGATGATCATGAAGGCTTAATAGCATTAGGCCTGGCTGTGGCCGCTGCTGCTGCTGCTGCTGCTTCTGCTGCTTGGGGGATGTCAATAAAAATTACCCACTGTGCCGTGCCGGGTGCCTCCGTGCCGGGTAGCCTCCATCTCCTCCCCAATACCTGGACTGTGTGTGCCTTGTCGGCTTTTATCGGCTCTGCGACTATCGATCTACAATATCCAATCTTGAAAGCTACTTGTAATTGCTTTGTGCGGCTGCTGTGCGGATTATTATTAACTCGGATGGCTTTGCATTTGACCAAAGGTAACGCTGAAGATGATGCCAACGCGCAGCTCTTTAAAAAACCATTTCAACTTACAAGCTTGTTAAGCTTGCCCCAAATCTCCTCCTGTTGCACCATTGGGGGCATGCCGCTTAATGCAATTTCACGTCGCTTTTTATCGCCGCCTAAGTAGCCACTAAACGGCAGCTCTTTAATCTCAACGACTTGGCGCGAAATTCCCCAAAAAAAAACAAAACAAAGGCAAGGGGTACCCTTCGAAATGAATATGAACTTTCTTCGGAGCAGGCAGGCTCCAAAGCACCGAGAGTCGCGTCGCGCCCACCTTGTTAAGCGCTAAGGACACGAAGGAACTGGTCTTAACGAGGCGCACACTTGCCGGAGAGTGGCTTCGATCTGCGATCGATCGATCGATGGATGGAATGGCTGGCGAAGAAGAAGCCTGGGATTTATTTTTAGTTAACGCTAAATTGAACCGTGGCCAGTTCGTACAGTTCGGCGGTTCGTTCGGTTAGTAATTGCGGATTAAATGCATCCATCGGGGGCCATCATCATCATCAGAGATCTCGCGTACGCCGGGTGAATCTGATTAAGAATATTTCAATTAGCTGGGCTATGGGGCTGGGTGCCACCTTCGTATCCATCACCAGGCACCAGCCAGCTCCTGCTGATCCTCCGGTTAACTTTCCCACTGGCGAATAAAGAAAGAAAGTTCGCGTACTTTGTAGCGTTTTCCTCTCATATTTTTTGTGGCATTTTTGATTGATTCGATGGCGGGCTGCCTTTTTGGCATGCTAATTAAGTCACTTGACCGAAGGGCTGATGGTGGATGCATAACGAGGTCCCCGATTAAGTGGGCGTGCTTGGGACCCGAACTGGACTGGTGCCTGGGCTTTGATCTGGGTAAACGATTTTAATTGATTAACTTTCCATTTAATCCACATCCTGTTGCGTGTTGGAGCTGCATGTCCTTCGGCCGCGAGCCATCCATCGGCTACTGTTGCTCGACTGATGATGATGATGGCTCGCTCCCATATTGCTCCACAGCTATATATCTGTCCCCGCTGATGAGACAAAATTATGCCATAAATGCCAAGGGTAAAGCCGTTCGGAATTTTGCTTAACTAAATCGTTGCGTGGTTGCACTTTCGGTGAGCTTCCCGGCAGAAGCTCATCTCGTAATATCCTTACACTGTGAAAAATAGAAGATATGAAGCCATGGTTGGACAAAGAACCAACATACAGAGCCAGAGACACTTCTCTCTTATCGGTATCCAATGATGGCCAACTCCAATACGTCAGCCTGAATACCTCCAGTACGCCGATAGATCCCGCTGGTAATTCCAGCTGCAGAGGTCCCTTTTGTGCATGGAACCTTGCTCCGTTTTATGCGCTTTAGTACATCTTATAAGGTCTTTGACTAACCCCCGTTTCTAGCCGTGCAGATATGCCATATCATAATCCGGCGGCGGGGTAATCAAGCCATCAAAATATCGCAGCAACCAAAAACACTTTCATTAAACTAAATTTTTATCGTGGCACGGCCACCACTCCAGAGACCGAATTTAAACTGGCGAATCGGCGTCATTTTCATTTATGGCTGGCGAGATCCCAGCAAGATTCAGCAGACGGACGAGGACGACTATAAAGCTTTGACCCAGTTTCCACTGGCTGCTATCGTATTCCCTTGACTGCACGGCAGTTGCAGTTGCAAGTTGGCTTTCGAGCTAAATTACTACAAATTACACAGTTTTTCGGGGCGCAAAAGTGTGCCGCATGCGTGACAGGAGCTGGGACTGTGGCAACTTTTCCTCCAACCACAACAACTTTGCAATTAAGTTGGCCGATGCAACAGATTAAAGTAAATAATATCTGATGTCCGCTGCAGCCCCACAATAACTCATAAACTGTAATCACTTAGGTCGCCTGGCCGCCTGGCCGCCGGTTGCCTGTTCGCCTGGCAGCAGGCCATCCGCGAAACTAGTTATCCTTATCGATGTGCTCCACAATAAGGCCCCAACATAGTCCGAATTCCCCCCGATCACGGATCGCATCGAATCGAATCGAATAACGTAACGAAGCGAAACGAAGAGGTGCCGGCCGAATCCGCAGCGAAACGCTTTTTATCGCCGTTATCCCCTTGATTTATTTCTCACTTGCATGGGCCGCCCCGGCCATGCCACACTTTTCCCGGTCATAATAAACAATTTCATAATTGCAATGGCAGGGTATTTCAAAACCTACTTTACAAAAATCTATAGGGAGAACCGAATCATCTGTACCATAGCAGTTGGCACTGAGACCCTACTGTTCCTTTGATAGCTCTATGATAAAGTCGTCCGATTTTATATATTTTAATGAAATAAATAAATCATTAAAAAAAACACCAATTGTTTGAAAAAGATGCGAACTAATAGGAAAATAAGTAATCATATTAATTAAATTGCTCTTACACAAGTTATATACACTCCTTGTATTGAAAGAAGACTTCTCAGAACGATTCATTCAAATAGCTCTAAAACTAGCTTCGGTAAAAACCGACAGCTGGACACGGCTAGATAGACTCGGCTGTTATTGCTGATCAACAATATATGTCCTATGTACCTACTTTATAGTAACTCCCTCTCTGCATTACAATCCTTTAATTAAAATTGTAATACTCACTGCAAGAGCATTAATTAGGCCGATATCGGACTGGGGCCTTCTACTATATTTTCCTTTCAAAATCAATCAGTTGGCTAATCTTAATTGTAATTGATCGATTCTGAGTTGCCTTGAATAATGCAGCCCTAAGTACAGTTATTCCTTAAGTTGTGAATGGAACACTTAATAAAAAATAAATATATATAAATAAATACCTTGTCTTGGGCTTCAATTAGCATTTAATATGATGTAATAAATCAATGGACCATGTCACGGCCCATGATTAGATTCAATCGGAATCTAAATTGCAGGAGCTGGAGGTCGTCGAATCCGCGGAGGCTTCTTCACCTGCAGAGCGGGCCATATTGGTCAGCACGGTGGGATTCAATTGAAACATTCCCTCGGTGTCCCGACCGACAACGCCCATTTCAAATAAAGCGGCCTTGTTCTGGCCGAAGTTGTGGGTCTTGTAAAGAACCACGCCGGCACTCGTCGCCAGCTTCTTCGTGTCCATGTCCGAAACGTACTCTAGCTTATTAAGCTCGTCCATGGCCTGCGCCATTGCGATGCCGCTGGCGCAGGCCTGGTAGCCACACAATGAGCCCGACGTATCGATCTTGTACAGCTGCGGACCTTTGAACGCGTCCCACGATGCCAGGATGAGTGACAGACCGTAGGGACGTGCGGCAGAGTACATGGTGTGGGCGTGGATGTAGCCGGCGATACGTTCGCACAGTAGGTGGAGACTAATGGATTGGCTATTCTTCTGGCGGTAGCTGGACGCTTCCTTGCGGGCAAGAGCCGCCACATAATGGCCATCGGGTGTGAAGCCTGTCATAGCCATGCCGATATGTTTATCAATGATATAGATGTGTTCGTCAGTGTCCGTTTTGTACAGCGAACTCGCGATGGTCTTGTCCACCGCCAACACCACGGCGTCCTTGCCCAGGATACCGATGATGGTGAAGCTTTTGGCCACCAACTTGCTGGCGAAGTCCACCTGCTTAACCAAGCCCTTCGGCGAGTAGTGTGCAGCCGAAGTATGGTAGTTTTTACTCATTGTGTCGATTCAGCTTATTCCGAATTTGTTGGACGGACGACGATGATGTGACGATGATTTGACCTCTCCACATGGAGTGAGACCGCAGGGAGAGTCAAAGCGTTAGGATTTTCCATCTTGGTTCAGATTAGAATGCTATGAATTAATAGATTTTCCGATTGGACAATCGTTATCGGTTTCGATAATTGAAAGCGGGAACACCGGCACACACACACACACACAACACTTCTCGACGACTTCTCCTGCACAGGGAACAGGAGGACGGAGACGGACGGAGATGACTGCGGCGAACTGAAAGATTCTGCCCGGGATTAATCGCAGAACTTTGGTGAGTAGTTGCAAAGCGTATTTACATTTAATTTGCATATTTTGCCGGAACACGAACACACAAACAACAAACCGCAGACGCGCCAGCAGACACACGCATTCGCGACCAAACACCAACGCGAGCACACACATGCGCAGCCGATTGAAAATGCCAATAAATGAGAATAACCCAAGACACGGAACGCAACAACAATTTGCAGATGTGCGACGCGACAAAGCCGTTACCAAAGATTATTTCGCGTGTCTCTCAGCTTTCGACTGTTGTCCCCTTCGCCTCTTGTGGTTGCTGTTGCGACTTATCGATATGCCGATAAGCGAACGCTGTGGCTGTTTAAATGCGTATTGATAATCATTAGTTAAGTTGTTAACTGATCTCGTTTAAAGATTTGTCAGCGGACAACACAGCGGCCGGCCGGATTCCTATACTCACTCGGCTTGTGAAATATTTTAATGTGATTTATCTGCCCGACTAACAGCAACAACTGATGCGAAAGAAACGCAGCAGAGAACATGGCGATGGCAAATGCCGATTGCCGATTTTCGATCAACCATAAATCAAGCGCAGCGTTTGCGGCTAATGAGACAGATTGCTCCATTCTCCGGGTCAAATGCCGGTGGTCTGTCCTCCGATAAAACATCAGGATCGGATCGATCCTCGGCGCAATTGCTACAAATGATATTTTATTGGTATTTGATGAACATCGTTGGTGCAATTGTCGGGTCAATAAATCTAAAGCCCAAGATACCGATATCGGGTGCATACACGCTCATTAGGGAGCAATCTTCTTGGGGGTGTGCACTGTGAAAAGAAAACCCAATTTATCTGTGAAATATGAAAGCTTTTATGGATTTATATTTCATATTTTTAAAATAATTTAATCATTTTTGATAATTACCACATTGAATCAAATTGACTGAAACATCGTTTGATAATTTATTTCATTTTTAATTTTGAAGAACCCTATTTTCATTATTGTCATATTTTATTTGAAAAAAGTTTCCCAACTACCTTTTTCATTTGACTTTTTGAAGCATTCAGTTAAAGTAGTTTTATAATCTAAAAAGGTTATAATTATACAACTCATGTTTTCTTGTGGTTGAAGTCTTAGAACTTATTTTACAGTGCATTGATCTGGCGTCGTGATCTGGATGGGAACCCGACCACCGGGCGAGCTCCGTGTGGGAGAGCGGTGAGTCCTAATCCCGGTTAAAGCACAAAAAATAACATCACATAAATAATACGCTCATTGAGTTCCAATTCACTTCAGTTTCTGTTTGAGTTTGAGTTCCAATTTCGGTACAAGATGTTGTTCTTAAGGGCCCCTCTCCGTCATCTTCATCCCGCCCAGCCTGTGCTGTCTTTTTCACAATAAATCACGCGACAGGCCAATTAGGTCCGCACAATTTGCGATCACTGATCCCCGAGGAGCTGAAAGAAAAAAACGAAAATAAAACACACTGGCTCTGCGACCCGAGAGAAGTATCGCTTGCAAAGCCCCGCGTCCAAACTCCAATTGCAACTCAATTAGGTCAGTTTGTGTGGAGCGGCAAGACCTAATCCCTGTTTATTTTTACACAAGAATGATAGTAAACGAAATATTTATCTACAGCTCGTGTTATCTACATGAATAATGAGGTTTGTTCACAGCAGTGATTCACTTTCCGCCCCGAAAGAAATCGGTTAACCAGAACTGGAACTCCAGAAACTGGAACTTATTTCCTCCTTATGATTTGTTTCATTTTTAAAAAGTATCCAATGAAAAACTCAATATTATTCGTGTTGTGTGGATTTATTTAAGTTTCGTTTCGTATGGCAGTCTAAAAAAAAAAAAAGCGTCTATAACTATAACAAGGTCTACAATATTAAAAGCTCCCACAATGACATTAATTCATCAACTTCCAGAGGGCGCAGATCACCGCCAAGGCCAGGACCGAACACAGACCACTTTGTGACTGGGAAACCGCCGAATTGACCGGAGCAAATCCCAGACGCTGGTTGCCCACGTCGAACTCCGTGTAGAAACGACCCAGGAACACATCGCCCAGAATCCAAAAGTCCTGGTTTATGGACTGGATGAGGAGCTGACAGGAGCTTCCATCCCGCTCGACATAGTAGCTGGGCGAGATCTTGAAGTCCACACCTTGGATGTTGATAACCAGATCGGGCATGGAACTGACCGACGAGCAATAGAACACGCCACTGGAGTCGGCAGAGAAGATGCCGGCAATGGTCTCGAATTCGGCTTGGGGTGCAATAATCAAAGAGGTTCCCGTATCCGCAATCGCTTCATCGCCTACACTGACGACTGTGTTCCCGAGCTTAACGGAGCCGGTGATGAACTGCCAATAGGCCGGCTGACTCACTTGCACGTAGGTGAGCCCGCCCCGATAGAGCGACGGATCCGATCCGCCCAGGATCAACTCGCCGCCGTAGTTGACAGTGGAGCCATTATCGCGCAGATAGAAGGAGAACACACGGTTCACCACCAGACTCTGGCTAATCATATTCTGGAAGACGGGAATGACACCATCCGCCGCCAGAGCCGGGAAACCCATACCCAAGATGCCATCGAACAAGGCGTCGACGAAATTCGTACCGATCTCGGTGTAAACCTGACCGAACTTCTGATTGGTCACCGTCAGTCCGCCCACGGATACGGAGTCTACGGAGAGATTGCCGGAGACACTGCCCGTTCCGTAGGTGATCGAGAAGTAAGTTCCATTTGCCTGGTAGGTGCTGGAACTGGTCTGGTTATATGTCTGATGATCTTCACAGCCCTGGCTTGTACAGTTCACACTCGGAATCCAGAGATTTGAGGATCCCGTATCGAACTGCACCATGAAGTACTGCGGCGGGGTTCCGATGCTGATGTTCCCATAGTACTGATAGTTATCGAAGTTCGACAACGGCTCCACCGGATAGCCGTTAGCCTGTTGGTTCAACTTCTGACTGTATTTTCTCTGGACCAAGTCCCTTTCCGCCACAACGGCCTTCTGGCTGCGCTTGAAGTTTGGTGATCGGTGAATCGCAATCCGGTGCAATCCGGCTACGCTAGACGCCGCGCTGGCCGCCAGGATCAGGGTCAGGGTCAGACCCAGGATGGCCACCGTAACTTGGAAGTGGGAAGACATGTCCACCGGAGCGATTGTCAAACGCGACTACCTGCCACTTTACTATCAGGGCGAGTTCTTATAACATCCAATTTATCTATGTACATATGTATATTTATACATATATAAATAAATATATACATATAAGTACAAGCTTATCGATAACGATAACAGCGAGCCGCGTGTATGATTCTAAAATCAACCATAGTATTCTTTAAATCTTACACTGATAACTGGCCTTGCCAACCGAGGGCATGTGCCCTTAAAAATATATTAATATCAAAGGAATCTTTATTTCCGGTGCAAGCCGGTGAAACATCGATATAATCGATACAGAATGAACTTAGTTGATTCATGAATATTTGTATCAATATCAAAGTTTGAGAAACTCTTAACTAAGCTTATAAAAGTATATCTTTCCTTTTTATTTTAGATATATGCACGAGTATAACAGCGAAGGCACTTACTCCGAAACACAGTCGCTGCATAGTTTATCAATTTCCCCTTAAGATATATTTCACAATTTCCCTTACTCACCGCAATAACAGGGGCCTTAACTTTCCCTATCTGTGTGCTATCAAGCTGAAAAATGAACACGCCATGAATCAGTGTGTGTCTTAATCACTTGAAAAATCACCCTATGTTAATCCTTGATTGAAAATTCAAGGAAATGACGAAAGTGAACTTCATTTACTTTTATAGTGGTAGGTGTTCGACCTCCTTGGATACGGCAAAAATGTCATGCGTCATTTACATACTTATCTCACTCAATAAATTATTTATTGAAAATATACAAAAAGTCGGAAAGCTCAAGATAGTTGCAGGCTGACTAATCTAATAATTTCTTGTCTCGTATTTAAAATCTATTCTTTTCCTTAGCAGAATTCTTATGGAAATCGTTAAGGGAAAAAGTCGTATTTAAATGAAAAACACTTCCTGGCCGGCATATTCGACACGGAACCCGGCCTTCTGTCCGTTCATCTGGAAAAATGTTAATTAACCTGCCTGTCGTCCCATTTGGCTAATGTAGATGTCAGCCAGATCTGTGGGAATATCTATGGATTTGACCAGGACTAAGGCACAGCCTAGACCCACCAAGACGTACGAAAGATGAATGAAACAAAGAGTTATTGTTTTTAATGTATGCATAGAGCTGGGCCATCGGACAAAAGTCAAGGGACCGTTGGACACATAGCAGAGGTGCTCGGTAGGGTATCCGTCCTCAGTATCCTAGTGTCCTAGGTGTCGGCCACTTGATGAGCCGTGACCTAATGTTGCACTACACACAATGGGCCATGATGAGGCCGCTTTGTCGCCCGTGCGGCAGTGTCAACTCGGATTGGATGCGCTACCAATGGATTCTATATATGTATATATATCCACCGATCAGTGCTCTGCGTGGGCGCTCAAGTCAAACAAATTGAAAATTTATCACCCGAAGCGAAATGCACCACACACCGTATCCAAAAGAGAGGAATAGGTACCGATGATCACATTGGTTGCTGCAGAAAATGCATTTTTTACACTCCCGAATGCACTGGACCATTCGCAAATTGATTTCGCTCTGCCCGAATGTCACACGAACAATACTACTGAACTACTACAGGCACATACATATGTACATATATCCAGGATCCAGGATCGGATCGCTTCGCAGTCTTTTCTCTGCTTTTCTACCTCGACTCTTCTGGGTTCTATCCAATTTCAAAGGAGTTTCACACGCAAATGCCGCCCGAAGAAGCTCGTGGAAGTCATTGGCCCGCTGTGAACTGGAGCTACACTGCCAAAAAGGGGTTTTTATCAATTAATTTGAAAAGCTTTTCACATTGGCAGGTATTTAGAATTGTTTACAAAATAAACATATTTCTGTAATTTTTAATTTCTATTTTATAACTTGTATGTGCAATTATTCTTGTTTGATTTCCTAGTAAGAAGTGTATACATTTTTAGGATAAATTGGCAGGGTAAGTCTCCGAAGTTAACAGATTTTTCTAGAGTGGAAAGGAGTTCTGTGGCTGGAGTCGGAGATACAATCTTGGGCATGCTATATGGCCCTGGGCCCTTGGGGCGCTGCGTTTTAACTTCAATTTCATTTCGCGCTGATCGATTTTTGCACGCAAAGTGTGAGGGAGTCCCCTCAAGACCCCCTTCCCTTTGCCTGAGTGCCTCTGTACTTAGGCATTGAATTTATTGTGCAGTCCGATCAATATTTTATTGTTTTCGCAAAAACTTCTGCACCTCCTTGGTGCAGTTCTGGTGCGTTATCAGTTTGGAGGAACCGAACCTCCTGCGTTCGGCAGGCAGGCAGGCAGGCTTCTTCAAAGCGCCAAAGGGGAGTTTCTTTTTATTTTTCCTTATTTATTTTCCCTGGCTGTTTCGTTTGTATCCATATCGGTTTCAGTTTCGGCCACATGCAAAACAATAATCGGTGCCGGAGAGTCACTCGCCACAGCCATTCCATTTAAAAACGTGTTAAAGAGTGCCTCGGAATCGTTGGGTTAAGGGGCTAAGATCACGCCCACACTTATTTGCACCGCCCTGGCTTATTTGATTTTGGATGCGTTCATATTCCGCGCCCCGCGGCTGTACTCCATCCTCCGCCCGGAATTTATGATGTGATTTCGATCATTTGACATAATCTATTTAGTGTCTGCTCTCGTGCTCCTCGGGATTTCGTTTCGGATTCGGATTCGGATTCAGAGCTGGATCGGCTGCTGCTCCTGCTCCTGCTCCTGCTCCTGCTCCTCCCTTCCCCTTCCGCATTGGGGGCATAATTTGTAATAAGATAATTTTATTTGCTTTGCCCAGTGACTTGTCCTGCGTACTCTGGGATAAAATCCGGGCCTCAGGGGGGGCGGAGGCGATGGATCCGGGCAGATATTTTAGTTGGTTGCTTATTTATGAGGGCTTTACTTCCTCAAACTCATTGAGGGAGAAGTTTAAATGAATATATACATATATATAAATATATAAATATAATTCCATACCACATATAAAGCAATTAGTGATAAGATTTTAATTTTATTCAAAACGCAGGAATCTAAGGCAGAAAATACAATTTGACAGCAATATAATACAAGTAAATATGTACAACCCTTAGAGTTTGAAATTCCAGGACCCTCTTCGCTGATCGCTTCCTTGTGAGTCATCATCCCGGCAATTAGTAAACTCTCTCTTCGTATCTAGAGAAATTTGTTCTCCATGATAAGGGACACCACACACAACCGTTGACCGAGTCATAACTTTCGCCCAAGTGATGCTATCGGCCTCACATTTAATAGGGAATACTGCTTGCAGGATCGAGGATCCTCGGAGGAAGCTGCGCGCGTCTTTTACGAGCATAACGAATGTCCACCGATTTAACGACTTTCACCTACCGCGGTGACAACTCTCAGCTCCTAGCCATCAACTGTTAACCCTTGCGGGGTTACGGCTACTAATTGATAATACGGTAGCCACCGAAACCAAAGATGGATGGAGAAAAAAAGGAACACGCGCTCTGCTCGAGCGATTTATATCGGCGGATAGGTCCTACTAATTAAGGACCTCCGGAGGACCCACCGCACACCACTCTCCGCCACTTTCTCTACCCTCAACTCCGGTGTAATTGGGTTCTTCTCCCAGTTTTTCCATTAACACTATGAGAAATCTGAGATTTCTACCTAAGAAATACTTCAGGAAATTCCAACAAAAAGAAATTTAAACAAAGTTATGAAGTATATATATAATACAACTTTTAAAGAAAAATAATGAATATTTTGTATAAATAAAATTGCGTAGCATTCGCATAGATCGAAGCTTATAATAATATGAAGAAGATGTTGTTGTTTTTTGACCCGTTAAACATTTATATTATTCAATTTCATTCAAAATAAATATCTTAATCGCAGCATAATGTCAAGAGCTTGATTGTACTTGGTACAAATCTTACAAATATAATTGTTGCCCTCAGTGTACACTGGACTGCCAACATTGTTTCCATCCTCAAAGCAAATGAAATGTTTGAGGCTTACAATGTGGGTCAGAAGAGCCGAAAAATCCAGTTAATGCCAGTGCTGATAGTTACTAATTGTTTGTTATTAGCGTGCGGTGTGCGGTTCTGTAACTGTTTTTTCCTTCTTTTTGCTGGACCTAACTTTATCCCGCGATCCCTGAGCAGATCGGAGCGGGATTAAGCTCCATCAGTCCACCAGCCAGCGAGTCAGCCAGCCATTGATCGCAATCAAGACGAAGTCGTTGGAGCAGCGAAGCCTTGGCCCAAGTCTGGAGCAGAAAGGAGCAGGTTGATCGATAGCCATCACTGGTCGCGATCTCGATGGCCAACTTGTTTTTATTTCTTCCAATCGGCTGGCCATGCCCTCATAAGAGGTATGCTTGTTATTTAAACACAAAGAGTGTACTATATGTTATATCTAATCAGATTACCCATCCTAGAAAATTGAGAAAATAGAGAAGACAACTTTGCACATGCTCTTTAACGTCTTTCGGATACAGCAAAAATCTACAAGATATATTCAGTAGAGTTCTGAGCTTTGAGTAAAGAACTAACATAGTTTTTGGTTTTTAACTCGATTTGATTCTGGTAATTTGCCCCGTTGAGAGTATTTAAAACTTCGATTCACCGACATTTGCTTTACTTTCAGGCCGTATCATTTTTTATTTTATCTTTTTTCTCATTTCGTTTTCATTTTCTTTCTTTTTGCATAAAAAGCGCCTCATTTGCTTTACATGCCAGCGAATTGAGTGGATTTTTAAAGAGAGCTGCCATGTGGCTGCTGGGCAGCGGAGGACCACCCAAGTGGCCAACGGCGAGAGCGAGCGGGATCTCCTGCCTCTTGGCGGCATTCATTTCGGGGCTGCAAATTAGAAAAATGTTGCACGAAAATCAATAAAAGGCTAATGGATGGACCAAATTGCAAAAGCCACCTTCGACTGGGCGGCTGACTGATGGCAACAATGTGCAGATAATTGTGAGTGGAGAGTGGAAATGATTGGGGCAACCATTGGGTATCCATTGGGTAACCATTCCCCTTCCTGTCCTGTCCTGCCCTTCCTGCCCTGCCCTGGTTAAGTGATCGTTTAGCGATCATTTGGCCTGGCCTCGTAAATGAATGCAAAAATGCTCATTGCCATTAAGTAATAAAAGAGGAGGGATTGTGGAAATGAGGAGGAGACCATCAGTGATCAGTGATCCAGGGGGCGCCGATGCCATCATTCATTATTACATTCGCTTTGATTGTCGAGTCATTTTGTCCACACCAAAATCAATTAGATTTCCACAGAGACAGGAAGTGCGTCATGCGAATTAAGTAAATATATTTTAGTAGATAAAGGTCCTAGGTGTCCAATACAAATTGAGTTATTATTGCCCTCAGTTCAACCTCGACTTTAAACATTATTTCTCAGGGTCTCTGCAATGTCCATTTCAATCATGATAAAAATTCTAAAGCCAGGCGGAGCAATGATGACAATGAAGAGACTGCAATTAATGTGAGCGACAAAAATTCTACAAATTGTTTGTTCAATTAAATTGACAAATTTTTATGGACTACCAACAACGCCCCAACTGCGCGGCATGAATCAGGAAATATTAACCCACAGTCCCGGCCAGTAAACCTGACTGCCCAGCGAATAAATGTGCGTATTAATTTTTATGCGCGAAACGAGCAGATACGCGGCCTGCCAACTGCCCAGGATCGAAAGGTAGTTAAAGACTTGTTTCTGGAGAGGCATCATCGGCGAAAAGGAAGCGGAATTCAAAACTGCAGGGAGAGGCAGAAGATCACCAGATTAGATGGGTGCAAAAATGGAAAATATACCTAAACATACATAACATAACACATAACATAAATGTTAATTGCTGTGTCCTTAAAGTAAAAGTTAATTCTTTTGCAAAAATAAAAATATTAGAATATTTCTACTTTTTTTAAATTAAAATCTCAATATTTAATATTGATTACCTTATAAGTATTTATAACCAACTAAAGTATTTTAGAAACAGTTCTAGAAAAATTGTTATTGATTTTCTTGGAGTATCAACCCATTTCCATCGAAAGATTTCGGCTCACCATTGACTTTGGCAGGCAAAAAAAAAAAAACAATTAATATTGTACATAAACTAAGAACGAGATCTCCCCAGAGGAATGGCCAAAATGCGATTCGAAACTCATTCGAAATGGATTTGATGTGCAGCACGCTTGAAAGGACAATGGTATCCTCTGCCAAACAAAAGCCGGACAATCGTAAATTACTAATTGAAAACGTATTTGGCCCATTGTGCACTTTTCACACGCAAAGATCGCCGGACAATGGCTGTTTTTGTTTATCCGACTTCTCTATTGTCTCGGCCTAACCTCTACGGATTTTCCAGGGAAACTGCCAACACGTGTCAACGGCCAGGGAAATCAACGATGTATGAATATGATGGGTTTTATAGATTTTTCAGTATAAAAAATAGGAGCGAAGACTTTGTTCCTGACTTTTTCGCGCTTTTCTTGGGTAGATTTACTAGGGAGATGATTGAGGAGGGTTCTGTTCTGGTTTTAATGGGCGCTGTTTTGAGTTGCTGCTGGCTCCTGGTCACCGGACATCCGTCTTGGTCCAAGGATCTGCACAATTAAGTTTAAAGCCCAAGTTCGTTGGCTCCCTCACCCTCGTGTGTGGGATCATCGCCATTCAGCAGACTCATCATTATGCCCATTCTCTCGTTGTGGCTGACAATTCAATTATTTCTCTTCTCGTATTTTTTATGTACTTATATATATATTTTTTTTTTTTTTGCCCCGGCCGGAAACCCCGACAGCGGACTTCCTCGGGTTCTCGGGTCACTGCCTACTTATGCATTTTCGGCTGGGTCAGTTAATTGAGTTGTTCGTCGTCGTCGTCGCCGGCTCTTTATGCAATTCATGGCCGTGCATTGTCCTCTGGGCAGCATATCCTGCTGCTACTGCTGGCTCTGGTCCTGGTGCTGGACCACACACTGTCCGCCCCTCCTCCTCGGCATCCCACTTGGACACGTTGCATCGCTCCTGCTGAGCGGAGAGTCCTTTGTGGCAGCAGCTCCATACGCATCCTCGTTCCCACATGACGGAGGAAGGAAGCGGTGGCGGTGGCCTATTATCGTTACCAAAAATCCAGACAGCAATAAACGTACAATAAGTATAATACAAGCGCTAAACAAATACTATAGAAACCTTTCGGTGGGAAATATTTATTTAAAATAAAGCTATACGGTTCCTATACCTCTTCCATAGGAATTATAAATTATTCTTGCCTCAGCTGTGAAGTATTAAATAAATCGATAAACTATAGTCTTGGCGTTGTCGCACAAATTGTCAACAGCATCGATAAGCCATCGATTGCCTGGCAAGGAGTGGAGTGGACTGGGGCCAATCAAGGCTTCCACCCAAATCCCCCGCCCAGATCCGATCCGATCCTGCCCAGCTCCGTTTTTGTCGTGCTGAACTGGCATCAATTAAAGCCGCACCAATGTTTTCGCACCCGCAAATCGATTAATTCTGGGCCTAAATGCGATAAGACCACCTCTTCCCCGGGATTGGGATCGGTTTCTCCCGGTCTTGCCCGGTCTTGCCCAGTTTTGGGTTGCCCCGGCTGGGCAGTCAATATTTAACTTTGAACTAATTATTTCAATGGAAAGGCAAATAAGTTGATTTCGCTGTTTGCAGAGCCCTCAGCCCAAACACTCCGACATCGTCCTGGTGACGGGGGCTCCCCTCTGGGCTCCTTGGGCATGTTTTTTTTAATTATAAGCAACACGCAGGCGGCCCAGAGATTTGGCCAGCAGACTCAAGACTTCATTCACTGGGCATGCGCGTGGCCACGTCGACAGTTTGCCCCATTCCATTCCCATTATGCACTGAGAAAAACGAAGAACGTCATATATCGTGCCCACGCCTGATCAAGACTACAAATCATAAACATTATTATTTGCTAAGGCACTTTTAAATTAAAATTTGGACTTGTGCTGCTAAACTAGCAGATGATAAGTATCCTCCGATTAGCATCCAAAAGGTTTAAATTTAAAAATCGGATATATTCCATACAATGAGTATTTGATAAGTTGTTTATATGAGTTATTTCTCAGTGTTTGGGCCATTCCAAAAGCGGATCGCCAAGCCCAATGCCCCGGCTTGTCTTCGACTTGATGCGCGCGCGATTTTTGCCACTTAATAGCGCTTAAACACGAACATTTTGAATTGTGTGTTGCCGGGTTGCGGGGCCAGCCGGGATCCGAAGGAGCTGGGAATCAAAGTGCAGCGCGTAATTGCAACAGCAGCAGCAGAAGCAGTGGGATAGGAGCCTGTGTCCGAATCGGGAATCGGGAGCAGCCGCAGAAACAAACAAACAAACAAACAAACAAACCGAGATCTGTATGTGGAGTCCCCGGCACAAATTGCGGTGTGAACCAGCCAGGAATGCCATAATGGATTTCGACCCAAGGGATACCTGTTACCAGTGCGACACCTAGCGGCGAATACGCGAGGCAACAGCAAGAAATAAATATTATTTATTAAGGAAATAAGAAGAAAATCATAAAATACTTTTACTGATACCTGAAACTGAGTAGGAGATACACATTTAATAAAAACAAAATTGCAAGTATAAATATATATAAATTCTATTGCAAATATCATTCTAGTTCATCCTAAAATATATTTAACCTTGAATTCAATCTTCTCTGGCTAACTTCGGGCTAATCCCATACGCCCTGCCTCTGGGAAAGTGCCTACAGGATGCATTCCAGTTAGACTCCGTGCACCTCTCTCCTGCTGGTGTTGCGCTCGAGCTCGGACTCACATAAATTAATTTGTGTGCATAATGCGCCTTAGAGTCCTGGTCCCCGACTCCGACTCCGACTCCGACTCCGATCCGATCCGAGAACTTTGCGTGGCTGCGGAGCATTCATCACCCGGATTTCGCATTTGTTTGCTGACAATGAATTGCACACTCTCTGGCTTTGGAGTTGGGAGCTCGGAGTCCCGAGTCCGCGTCCAAATTAAAATTCTACTTGCGAGCCGGGCATAATTAAAAGATCCGAATGCCTAATGAAGTGAGCCCCGGCATTAGATGTGGGGGCCACAGAAAAAAAAAAAAAAAACAAAACAAAAACTGGCAACGGGAATCGGACTCGAAATTAATTCACAGACGGCAATAAGGCCAATATATCAATGTGGGCAGAGACAACTGGGGCCACGCGACTCCGTCTGGGGCTCCTGGAGTAAATCCTGCCAGAGGAGCCAGGGATTGAAAAAACTGGATACCACGGAGGGAGAGAGGCGGAAAGCTGCTGCAAAGCCCTGTGAAAGGTGCGCTCTATATAATTGCCCGTCATTATCGCTGATGAGCGAGCGAACACATCATGGAGCAGGATGGAGCCACTTCCTTCGCAACACGTGCAGCACCACCATCAAATATCGCCTCCAAATCAAACACACTCCCATACCCAGTCCAGTCCCAGTCCCAGTCCACGGCCCAGTCAAAATTGTGTTTAATGAGTGACTTGGAAGGGCAGGGTCCGTCCAGATTCCAGCGCAGATCGAGGATGTGTGGCTGCTGAGGTAGCTTAGCCCATTATTCAGGCTTTATTTATTTTGTGGCTCTGGCTGGGATCGGTCCACGGGTCCACGGGTCTCTTCGCTGATGCCAAATTAAAAGTTCGGTGCGCCCAAGTCAAAAGTGCAAATTTTCGCAGCCGCATCAGACGTCATATTAGCGAATCAACTGACAAAGCATATGAATATCAACACAGCGTTTGAACAAGTGGATTAAGAACGGATCGGATCCGATCCAGAGCGACTACGACTGCCTTTCATCCAGACTGCTGCCTGCCGTTCTTTATAATTAAAACTGGAAAGGAAACTCCTACAGTGCCATAACTGCACCATAAATACTCTGCAGTGTATCTGTATCTAAACAGCACTTTAAGGATCAGTTCTTTGTAAACTATAAACTCTATATACATATATGTAATATGCATGGTGAAAGCTCCTAATTCAAATTTAATATTTCCTAAGCTCCAAAACGATAGAATAATTTAATAAACGTTTTCAGCTTTATTTTACATATTTAATATAAAAAAATTAATTGTATCTAATTTATATATTTCAGAAAAAGTTGTATATTTATTTTCTATATAATTTTTTGTTTATTTTTACGCGGGATCCCTTAGGGAGTGGACTCCTCTGGTGCAGCCACCTCTCAATGCCCTGAGCTGGAATTCCAGTTTTAGTCGGCAAGCGGGTTTCGATGCGTTTCATTCATGGACTTCGACTGGGACTTGGCGGGACCTAAGCCGCTTAAGTTCTCCCGGCTCTCGGCGACTCTTCAACCAACTTTTGTTGTATTTGTATCGCCGCATATAGTATGTATATGTTTCTCTTTCCCTTTGACTAATGTGCAGCTTACACTTGACTGGCGCACAATCAACACCAGCCACGGGAGCAGGAGATTCGCGCGGCTTTAGTTTTGGGTTTCTGGCTGCCATTTCGGGGCCTCATCATCATCAGTAGTGATCACACGGAAACAAATACTAACTGAATCTTTCAAACAACTTAGAAAGGCTGCAGAGTTGTCTTGAGGCATAAAAACATATTTTAATGGTATTATTATTATTATATTACAATACTTCCTAGAAATAATGTTCTTAAATTATATTTCGGCCATATACTATACAATATTATTATTATTATTTAAGCATAAGTATTTTGTTTTTTTCGTTGTGCCCTGCAACGATCCCGATTACTCGTATTAAGGCAACGCGTGTTGCCGCAGCGTAAAAATTCACAAATTTACTGATCCCTCTGTCGATTGCCGATGATCTCTGTCTGGTGGCAGTCACTCTCCTCCCGAAGGCCTCCTCTTGCGCTTCTTGGACACTGGTACCGTTTGTTTTATTTGACTTTGACTACGCCCAACCCGCGAAAAGGGAAGACCCCAGGCAAAATATCAGGTTTGAGGCCTCCTCAGGCCCCAGTTGTGATGGCCTAACGGCGCTTCAGATTTGCCATCGCTTCCATCAGCTTCCCAGGAAAAGCATTAACTGCAGTGAGAGCCAGCCTCAAGATCCCAATTGAAGCTACCGTTTTGGCCAGATCGCGATTAACGGAAATGAATTGAACTCTGGTCTGGGCCAGGCCAAACAGTAGCTCATCATCCATCCATGGTTAATTGTTAAAAGATATTATTCCTGTGATGCAAGTGCCTAACAGAGACCCGTCTTCCCCTCGTGTTAGATTTTCCAATCAAAATACAACTGCAAATAATTTTAGCTTACTTTTGTTGCCAACAATGAAATAAAAGAAATTAATGAATGCATAAGACCGGCAACGGAAGCCGCTGGAAGACACATCTCCCAAGTACATGCCCCGTCGTGAATGCGAGTTAACCATTCGCGACCATTATGTTAATGAAATAATCAAACAGTCGCCTCTCTGGAGAACCTTTTTTTGGCCTGAACTTCCAATTGAGTTGGAACAAACCAACTGGGGCCACAATCGATTGAACCAATTTAAAAGCCATTAGCCAAATGACACTAAATGCTCGCCATGGGGTAAACTCTGGCGCAGAATCTGGGATTTGAAGAGTCCATTTCCCCAAAGGAAAGGCATTTGCAGCTCATAAATTAAAACATTAAAGGAGAAGGAGCTGGCAGACGGCGATCAGTTGTTCAAATGCAAATTGAAAAGTCCTTGTAGTCCTTCAAGACAGCACTTAGCCAAGTATTCGCCCGCAGTAACTATTTAAATAATGCCAAGGACCTGGGACTGCGGGATCTCCGCTCTCTCTGGACAATTACGAACTGGGCACAGGGCACCAGCATAAATGCGCAGCGGGACAGGACCAATGGGGGGTTTCCTGCGAGTCTTGGGGAATGGAAGGGGCGGAATGGGTGGAAAATGGCAGTGGAAGGAGACAGCGGCGGCGTCTTCTCGCGAGGCACACGCAACGCGACCGCGACGTGGGCCGCATGCGAAGTGGAGTCGAGTGCCGCCGCTCTTCCTTATTACTCAGTGGGGTAGATAGGGATCTCGGCTAGCCTATCCTACGTTAACGAAAACCTCTAAGATATACCTCTAAGATAACCTATCTGAAACCGCATTGAATATTCCTCCTAAAAAGGAGGAACGCCTCTCGGAAACCTCCTGAAAATCTTTTTAAAATTTAAGTGTACGATTTTCATATTTCGAATTACTTATAAACATAAATTGGTTTCCCTGCTATGCCCTAGGTATCCTCTGTTCGAACTATACATCCCCAACTTCTGCAGTTCTTCCCTCATTTTTTCACTTTTTTGTTTTATTTTATCTTCTTTATTTTCTTTTTTTTTTAATTTGCCGGCAGTCGAGAGCAAATACGACAGCGTTGATGATCATGTTAATGAGGGGCAGGTCCCAGGCCCAGTACCAGGAGCAGCTCAGAACCCGTTGAAGTTGCCTCTGCTGTCGCTGTGCCTGTGCCTGTGCCAGTGCCTGTCGCTGCTGGTGTTTGGGATCGGCGCTGTCCATATGCAAAACGTCAGCGTTGACGCAAAATCAAAAGATCACACAGGATCAATTACAACTAATGATATGGAGACGAGGATGCCATCAGCGCGAGCTGAGGGAGCTGAAGCTGGAGCTGGTGCTGGTGCTTGACTTGGCTGCGTCAACGGGCTGACAGCTGAGATGACGTCGCCGCCGCATGCGGGACCCGGAGCTGAGGAGGAGCCTCTTGGGCACCGAGGAGCCTCGCCCGGTGTGTGCTAACAAGTTGCACTCCAGCTGAAATTGCCCAATTGACGGGCTGAGAGCCGAGAGCAGGGGACAGCACACAGTGGGGGTTGAGAAAATAAGGTCTGCTTACATATTCAATATTAACAAGCCCAGGGAATTATACATACATTTTAAAATAACTTTGTAGAACTTTAGGGAGCAACAAAATTAAAAAAAAAGGTGGTGATACACGCAATTAATTATATGATTGCTCAGCATCGGTTACAGATGAGGCAGAGGTGGCTCTCGCTTTCTGCTGAAACAGCCATAGCTCAAGACTCCTATGGTTATAATCGCAACTGTTTGAAAGAGCAGAGAGGGGGAAGCTGGAGCTCTTCATCATGTCGCATCGTTGTCACCTCATGCCCGAAAATTGCTCCTTTTTTCCCCAATGAACCCTGCTCTTCCCCAGGTTGTCCACTCTACCCCTTCTACCCCTCGCTGTGGCGGCATAATTAAACTAATTGTTCCGATAGCCGCCGTCCGTTTGATGTTCATTGGTCGACGCGGTCAATGATCTTGAACTTGGGGCTGGGACCCTGCATCTGGAATGGCTGTCCGGAATCCAATCCAATTCCAACTGCGATTCCAATTCCCGATGGTCCAATTCAAGTTCAGCACTTGCACTTTGAAATGTAAAAATTATTGACGGCAGCAGGGGCACACCAGTTATGTCATCAATGTGGCATTTCGAACAGTCCTCGTCGAACAGAGCAATCAGGGTTGGGGCAAGTTAAGTAATCAAAGGGCTTGATTGAGCTCCGACCATCAATCCAGAGGTGCTACCCTCAAAAATAAGAGCAGCAGGGATATATTGCACTTGAGTTCAGCTTCTACAAGAAATGTTTTCTATAAATTCTGGGAAATTTAGCAACCTGAGAGATCTCGCTCCCTCTTCCAGGCTTCACCTGCAATAGACGAGCAAAGCAGCATTGTCGTTTTCCACATGGATTGCTTGATTTTAACATTTTAATCTAGGCTTTATCATTGCAAATATTGAGAGGTATCACTTATTCGAATGGAGCTCGACTCTAACCGTTTGCCAACCTGTACTTTTGTGTGTTCCTCTACCTTTTCTGTTTGTCATCTCTCTCTCCACAGACAGCTAGCCTGGAAGTTGGAAGTTTCGTAGCGAAAATGATAATAAATAAATATGCCGAAACACTAATAACACGCTTAAGAGATTGGCGCAAGTCGGCGCTTCCTGTCTGTCGACCATACAACCTCAACCTTCCATCTCGCTCCGCTACCTGGTGCTGTCTGGTTTCTCTGGTCGAGGTCTTGGTCTTGGTCTTTTGGCCATCTCTACACCTGTATATATGTATGTACGAATATATATATATATATGTATGTATGTATAAACATATGTAGTCTCCCCCAACTTGGCCATATCCGCCTGCTTCTGCTTCTGCTTTTCTTTTCTTTCTGCCTTGGCGTGGTGTGTGTGTGTGTCGGATGCGATTTAATGCAATAAAATATCACAATAGTCCTCGGGTCATTTAGTTAGACTGGCAGCTTATCATACACACACACACACACACACACTGGGGATCCCCCATGGAATCCGAGTCCCAATCCCACAGCCTCCTTTCAGTCTGATCTGCAAGATTGATGTTAACGGAAAGCATCGTTCCTTTCCCCATTCAACGTCTGATCCCGCTGTATCTGTATCTTCTGGATGGCATCTCTTCTTTGCGTGTGCACTTGGTCAGGTGGCAAAAGTATCATTAAATATATATATTTTCCAACTGGTTGGGATTCGTTAAATAACATCTTCTCAGAGAATCGCATACATTTCGTATATTCCATTTCTGTTAAAAGTGTATTTTTTGTTGTCTCCGTAACACTATTAGTCCCAACTAGTTAAGTTCTCCAACACTTTAATACTGATAAAAATAATTGAAAATGAATTTTTTCCATCTCTGTAACATATATCTCTGACTATTTTGTGTGGTGTACCAAAGTCGGAGTCAGAGTTGGAGTTGGGTCTGGGTCTGGGTCTGAAAGTTGTTGTTTTGGCCTTTGTTGCTTATGCAAGCGGCAGCGCAATGTTCAAGTGCAGCGTAATTGCTGTTGTTATTGTTGCAGCTAGTGTAAATTTTATTGCATTTCAATTTGGCAAGCCATGGCGATTTCCCCCTTTCTTCAGATCTCACCGGAAAACGAACTCATTTTTGTGATTTCCGCTCGATGCCGGGGCAGCCGGAAATTTCATAATACACACGCGCTGACGTCTCATATCACGAGTGGGCAAGATTAGTGCAAAAATGCGGAGAAAATCAAGAAATTATCGAAAATATGTATATGTTCTCTTATGATTCATTAGTAAATACATGTATATCATTTTGGATTTTGGATCCAAGTAAATGGGAAATTACTAATAATCACAAGGAAATGAGAAATTTAGAAGCTAAAACTTTAATAGTTGAGAAGAATCCTATTTATCAAGTGTCGGAAGTTGATATATGGATACTTTTCCATTCCCGAATCGGGGCATTTCGGGATTATGTAAATTAGTTGGAGCGATAAGCATCGGGCACACGCTGGCTGCCTCCATCTCGCTTTCCCTTCATTAGGTCGTCGTCTCTATCAACATCTCTCTCTCTCTATCTGGCTCCCTCCGAGGGTCCTTCTCTTCCTTTTCTTGGCACACGCGCACCTGTAGAAGGAGCAGCTGCTCCTTCATCGCGAGAGGATGCACAGGCACAACACCAGGCCAGGATCGTCGCGCTCACTTTGTGGGGCAGGTGCAACATTTACCGTTCGCCCCGGCCGCGGGCCAAAAGTGAGCACAGGGATATGGGGAGAGACTCAGGACATTCAGGCGAGAGCTCCATCAAAGGGCGTCCATTGTGCCATTCATTAGGGGAAGCGCTGGAGCAGGAGGGTTGTTTGCCTTAATTATTGAGACTAGGCTGCGGACCAACATTTTTATTAATTTCAGTAATGATAAACAGACGTGTATTCCTTCAAAAAATATATATATACTTCTTCTATTGACAAAATTAAATAGCAATAAGCTCTAGACCTCTGTCTGGTTTTGTTTTATATTTCTTAAGTACGATATGAACCTATGCAGGAGTCTACGGAGAATAGCCTTTAATTATTCCATAAATCTCTGGGCAAAGAAGCCTTTTTCTCCCTTTAACTTCTTTATACCAAGCTTACGAACTCCTTACATCAGTTTCCACTTCAACAGCCTTGAGTGTCAGGCCAGCCATATAAAGGAAATTTGTAATTTATGCTACAAAATATTTTCATTCAGACTACCGAAGCTGGAGATCTCTCGTAAAGTACCCCAGCCCATCCCGCTGCGACGATGACAATAATAACATCAACAAAGCGATGAATTTATAGGCCCCAGAGCCCCTAGGACATCTAGCTGGATTCTAATTAACCCGAAGCCCGAATAGGTTGATGCAGATCGCTGAGATACCGATCGGTGGCAGCGGTTCAGGTAGCACATGTAATACCTGTAATGCCATCCTTACAGACTACTGTGTCGGTGTGTCGGTGCATTCCCAGGGGCCGCAAGTGCGTGTTTTGGTTGAGATGATGGGATTGAGAAACTCCAACCAGTAGGTGGTGCCTAGGCTATACCTTTTGATTTATAAGAGCAGTTGATAGAGTTGGATGTTGTGGGGCGTTTTATTGTGCAATCAGTAGCCAAAATAGATAGAAATCTCCCAGATAGGATTTCACTTTCGCTATGACAACAAGGACGAAATTGATATGTCGACACAGATACCAATTCGAAGGCGGAGGCGGTGGCGATGGAAGGACATTCCCGGAAAGAACGTAAAAGGATTTGGGGAAATCGAGAACCGATTCCCATCCCAACATACACCTGTGTATCTGTGCAGCGTATCCTTTCGTTGCCTGATTAATTGAGCTGCCTTGTCATCAGCTCTCTGAGTTGCAAAAAAACAAGTAAAGAGCCGAGAAATTAAGGAAAATACAGGTGGTCCTTCTCTTCGGCTGGCAGCCAAATCAATTAGCCTAACAAGACAGCCGAAATGGAAGCGGAATCCGTGGCATTCGTTCTCGTTCTCCTCTTCTAACTGCCAAAAAGAGCCGAAGGAATGAAGGATGTTCCGAAGGATGAATCGAAGAGGAAATCGGAAGCGGTGGCTGTGGCTGCGGCTGCTGCTGCGGCTTCTCTTTTTCACTCACTTCCAGCGGCTAAATGTGTGGTCTATGCCAATCATGCACTTTACGCGCTGCCTTCATTAGCCGCCAACAATCTTGGCCAGTTTATCGCACGCCTTAACCCCTCCTCCACTCTTAACCCAAAAGGTTCCCAGATACCGGCGAGCACATCAAACGATGCAACCGAACCACCACAAAGGCCACGATCCACGATCCACGATCAACGATCCGCGATCCGCGGTCCTGGCCCATTATAAAACTGATTTGCGGACTCGAAGGCTGCATTTGAATGCAGAATTTATGCAGGTGAAGCATGCGTTCCTGAAGCAGCTCCTAGACCATTCGTGGCACTTAAAACAAATAAAGATTTAATATATTCAAGATATTTACAATTAACGAATGACTTTAACAAGCAAGAAAAAGTAATTATTTGATCATTAAAATATGTATTTATTTTAGATATATTTAAATTTCTAGTCACAGAGGCTATCTTCTATAATTCGTCCCATTGTTCCCCTTTCGAATTTGTCTCAGTGTGCTCCTGTTTTTTCGCTGTCCATGTAACGAGCTGGCAAAATGACTTAATTAGTGGTCTCTACTCGCGCTCTCCTGATGGCTGGCTAAATGCTTCAGGCCCAGTCCCCAGCCCAGGCTCCCGGCACCAGGCACCCGGCTCACGGCTCCAGACAGAACATCTCACTCAGCATTAACAATTAAGTAGGGATTTGGACGGGATGAGCCGGCGGCGAGCTGCGGCGGCCTGCTGGGCAGAATGTAGATCTCCAGATCGGATCCGGGAGGCAGCTCAGCCGACTCAGAGGGCTCTTATCTAAATAGGCGCGTCCCGAAGTACAAATGGTCAAGTGGATAGATAGTGCCCCGTTCCGGGGAGTCTAATTTGTGAACAGTTAAATAAACAAACATCGGAGTCGGCCAGGACACTTGTCGGCGTTGTCCTCTGAAGAGAGACAGAGCTGCTGCTTCTGCTCCTGCTCCTGCTCCTGCTCCTGCGCTTTCCTTTGAAAAACAAGCCGCCGCTCTGATAAGGACTCCGACTCTCCAGTCTCAAGTGTCGGCGAGACACACGCGACATGGGACACAGGACACGAACACAGTACAGGATTGGTGGGTCGGTGGATCGGAAGTGCTGTAATAATTCAAATCTCCTCGCTCGGAAACGAAATTCAATGCTTGGGTAGATGTGGAACTGCGCTGCAAATGAGGCTTAAACTATGCAGAAAAGAAAATAAACAAAAGTCCTCAGTCAAGCGATTATATTACAGGCTCAAGCTCTTAGGTAACTCACGTGTACAAGTATCATAGAACCCGACTCACTCATATACATAGCTTATAGCTCTCCAAAAATATATGAGAAACTGGGAAGTATATATGTGATTGTTCAATATCTGATGCAGAAACCCCAAGATATCCAATCTTAAGTATTTTATTGGGCAATACCAGATCCTTTTCAGGGAGATCGCCAAAAATGAGCTGTGTGTTCGATTGTGTGCCAACGAAAGGGTTTCCCATTAATCCTTTCGCAATTCTGAGAAGGGACTCTAAGCCGGCGAGAAAGATATTGCAAAAAAATCGATAGGCTCATCGAAATGCAACAAAATCGCAACATTCGATCGAACATCACGCACCGAGCACGGTGGAATTTTGGAAAAACCTTTTCCCAGAGCAAACGTGAGAGAATTAACAGAACCAAATGGATTCCCAGAAGCTGGGAGTCTCTCTTTTTCTCTGTTCCATTTTTGTGGCTTGACCCAGGACAATGCCAAAAAAGGACGATATATCTTATTGACACAGGCTGCCATGGTGCAATATTTGCGCAATATTCCTGATCCTGGGGCTGCAGCTAAGAAAATGTTTTCGCTGCCGTTGCTCAAAAAGGATTAGACAGAGCCAGCACGAATAAAACAGAAGTCCTGAACGTAAGCATTATGGGACAATCGCAAATAGGCCAAAACGCACAGAAAAAGATTGCATTGAAACGAATCGGAAGGTATAGGGTCGACTTGAAAATACCCTAATATTAGGGATTTTTTCAAATAATACTCGTATTAAAACCATTTAAAGTTCACTTGATAAAAAGAAGAAAATTACTTATTAATTTTATCGCTATAGCTATACGATATAGTCGTTCAATACCTTTCGTTGCCTGCTAAGTATACGAAGAAAAAATAAAACTATTGTGAAAGTTTCATTAAGTTTAAGTTGAGGGAATAGTCTCCTCAAAAGAGAACTAACAGACAAACGGACATGGCTAGATCGACTTAGTTGTTGATGCTGCCAAAGGGTATTACAAAGTGCGAATCACGAGCTGCGAGCGACGAACGCTCGTTATTTTGCCAAGAAATTTCCGTGAAAAGCGCATAATGGCTAAGAATGAAGACCGAGGAAATTGCACAACAATGCACAATTCTCCCCCGATTTTCCACAGTGCTTGCCTGGCAACACAACCACACAGCATGTGGGCACATTCAACGATCGATCGATCCTGCTAGGATCCAGGATTCTCTAGGCAGGACATGCCAGGCAAAGTCAACACAGTAAGTAAGGAAAAGCAAATATCACGAACTACTGTGAATAAGCAGTTGATGGAACAATGGTCCAAGGATCACGGGGCTTGGGCAACATCTTTAATTGATCAGAAATACAAACAAGTGCAAAAAAAAGAAATAATAAAGGAGACAGGAGGCAGTAGGACAGGAGACAATTGTTTCCACGGGGCGTTTGTCCTGTTTCCCTTTCTATTCCCATTATGTTTGGTCATGTTTTGTGTAAACACTGTGGCCCCGTCGGAACAGAATCACTCCCCATCCTCCCTACTCGATCGAGGAGGCACAGTCCAGATTTCATAAAAAAAGGGAGACAAATGAAACAACTGAAATCGAAATTCCATGAAATTCCCAAAGAAAAGATCATTTCTGATCAATCACAGGACATTCACCAAAAAAAAAGTAGCAAAAATCATTTAATAAAGGAGCCTATGTCCTTTTTGTTAGGAACAATTTGTCAGCTAGCTTGTAGCTCTGTCATTGTCCTAATTAATATTTATGTATTAAGCTCGCAGACAACGATTTAAAAGAAAAAAAAGCGAATTTCCTAAAAACAAAACATTATTTAACCATTCAAATTCCATTATTATTTTAAGAAACAATTTTCCAGATGTAAACCAACATTACAGGAGGGAAAAAATGTTATAAATTTATGAGTCCCAAGTAGATCGGTGGCAGCTGCTGGGAATGGTCTAATCTAATCAGGAGAGTCATAATTTGTACCAGGACAGGCTGGAGAATGCCATGACGACTACGACGAGTACTCGTATCTTATCAGCGGGAAGCAGCAGACTGCAGTCCTTAGAGTCCTTGGCCGCATGCCAAAGTGTAGAGTTAACGGAATGGAATCATCTCGAAAAATTACTCCAGTCGGCGAAGACGGCGGCGGACTTCAATTGCCGGCTAATCCCCGAGCTGCAATTCACTTTTGACGCATTCCCGAGGTCCCTGCATACTCACAGGATCATTCAAGTGCATTTAAATCCTCATAGGAGCCGTGATCCTGTCTAACCGCAGCTTGCAGGCTGCAGGAACAAAGGACAAAAGACATGGAAACGAGGAGGATTCAGCGGCGCGTAAATTTCGTATTCCTCTTTGCCAAAATCAGGCGGGATATCATCGCTTGACACAGAAATCAGGGAATCAATAAAGAAGCATTATTTTGTATTTTTGATAGACAAGCGGGGGTGCGTTTTTGGATAAGGAAAAATCTGAAAAAAGGGTGAACAATTATATAGCGGCAAACCTTTGTTACTGAAAAACTCCAACAGATCCAGCTGATTTAAAAAAAATAGGTTAGAAAATAAGAGGATCCGAGGATACAAGAATACATTGGGAAATACTGCACTCAAGGCGGCCAAGTACCTTGATTTATTTGTTAATTGTCCGTACATTTTGGCATAGTTTGTGCTCAAGTACTTGTAAGATCCTAAGAACATTAGCCAAAAGGATGCCAAATTGTAAAGGCAACTTGAATTTTAACAAAGATTTTCTACAGCAATATAAAACGAATTGCTGACTTTGCTCAGCCCTTGAAATATCATCTGCAGTAAATACATTGAAGTAAATAAAATGTTTAGATTGTAACACATATAAATAGGTCTGGACAAAATAATCAATAATTATATAATAAATATGAATAAAATAACCATTTCCCCACCAATTAAGATTCAGATTCTGGATTCGGGTCGTGATGATATAAGGCAAGGTAACTAGTTCTCTTGACACCTGCGAGGAACTTACAAAAAAGGGGTAAAACTGACGGCGTTTGTGTACATATGTATAGGGACTTTATTTCTAGGGGAAATGTCACCGTATCGGAGCAATTAATATAATATAGAATATATTTTATATAAAGTTCTGCCAGAGCTGGGTGTTGCCAACATTAACCATAACCAAAGAGGGGTATTGATGTTATCTTTGGAAGTTCTTCAACGAATTCTTTAGTACCATTCTATTAATATATTATTTATTGTTAGTTTCAGAATCATAGACCATTTTTTTTTTAATATTATTTGTATTTTGAGTTCGTTTCCAAGACACCGTTGAGGTAATATAAATAAAATTACAAAGGAAACATAATTCTAATAAATCATTTTTGCGGCATAAAAACGTACAGAGTTTCTGCTTTCGGCTTTTTGGCGAAGTGTGTTCACGAAATGTGCATAATTTGCATTGCCGCCGGCTCAATCCTATATCCTTTGACCAGGACCCTCGCGCGTGCGCACTCCGCTGCCCCGCCCCTTTTCCAGCCATGCAGCCACGCACCCCGGGCAACAAGTTTCTGTACAGAAAAGCTTTTCCCCCTCTCTCTCTCTGGTTGAATTAATCATTTATTCAAATAGATTTCATTTCATTCGCGATTGTTCGCTATTGTCCTGTTGCTCCCCCTGTTCACCCGGTTAGTCCTGTTGCTCCTGCGCACTCACCCTCGAGCATCGACATCGGATTGCAACTTTGATTTTCACCTTTGACGGGGGTTGATCGGGAGCTTGCTGTTGACGCGACATGCCGATGCCCTCTAATAATGATAAGAATGAAATAAATAAATTATAATAATATTATAAAATGGATATAGTTCGAGTTATTAGTCTTATTTATTTTCTTTAAGCTTACCTGCTGTTGTTTTCTTTATGGGCAGACGACACACCTTTATTTAACAGAACCATTAAAGGAAATACATAAAACACATTCGTCATTTTCTAGAACCATTCATACCTTGATCCCATAAACAAGAAATAACCGAAAAAAAACTAAGGGAAACCAACACCCGAAAAGGGCAGGAAGGATGCAATATGACGGCACATAACCTATGTGTGTATGAAAAGGACATTAAATCTTGTGTGGAAATCCAGGAAATCGTAAAAGAGGACGACCCTATACGAGGCACTCCCACTCCGCTTCCGATTTTGGGTTCAGCTTTTTGGCTGCTGACCAGATCCTTAGAGCAAACACCCCCCAAACATGCATACATACATCGAGTGCGTGCTACATAATCCTGTCGGAACTTAATGCAACGCCAGGACCTACGTGGACATTGTTGTTGACAAACTGCCGAGGGTTGTTCGGGCGCCTGCCCGCCAGAAAAGGAGAGCGCTTGTTGTCGAAAGAGAGGGGGCGACGTCTGAGCGATTGCTGCAGCAGGAGCAGATGTTTTTCGCGGCAGGACGATGACGATGATGACGATGACGTTGGCGATCAGCGACCCCAGCACGGGACACGAAACACGGACCATAAAGGACGACAAAGAAGCGAGAGCGGGAGAGGTAGAGATAGATAGAGATAGAACTAGGGGAGACCAAAGCGAGGGAGATCCTTGAGCCTCATTTCAAACCGGTCGCTGTCCTATGGCCAACAATTCCAGGCACCGAGAAAAATATTTCAAAAATAGGTACAAATAAAATATACAGAGGTGTACCTATACAAAAATATATTTATTAGAATAAAGTACTTTCTTTTTAACTTGCTTTTTTAGGTGATTTCAAATCACCAGCAATTTCTCCATAATAATTTGTTTTTCATAATAATATGGCGCCGAAATCGCAGAGAATTTAAAATGTTTTTAAATGCTACCCAAAAGTATACCATAAATATGGGTATATAGTATAAACAATATAATTCATTGCAAACTTTTAGACTTCATAGGAAATTCTGTGGCAACCATGATCTTTCTTTCAAATTCTTCAATTTTGAAGCGTGTACTTAATTAAAAAATTACCGCTTTTTATGCACATTTTCGCCTGAAGCGTTACAAGCCCAGATTGGATCAGGATCGGGAGCGGGATCAGCAATAGGAGCGGGATCTGGTCCGAAGTTGAGGGAGCGAGTGAGCGAGACAGAGTAAGCAAGCGAGGGTGAGGGTAATTTATTGTTGCTTGTCAACCCCCGAAAAGCGCGCCAAGGGTCCCAGCTCTCGATCCCAGTCCTTATATACCAGTCCTGCCAGAGTCCCGTTGCCCTCTACCTGGCAACGATCCCTTATGTACACGCACACTGGCATTTTATACATTTTATACCATGTACAAGGCGAGGCACGTGCGCTCGATCCAACGCACCCCAACAGTTCCATTATTTCCAACAATTCCACTCAGCTGCGCTCGACTTTTAGGGAAATTCACAGTTTTCACTATTCAATGGAACTGAAATTGTTACTAGAAGTGTAACTGGAACACACTTTTGGCGCATGCCAAAGCTAGAGCAAAGCGATTGCAAAGATCAAAGATCAGAAGTCAAAAATGTAAATCAAAAACGAACAAATTATAAAATAAGCACTTTTGGTATCTCAATTGTTTGCTCAATCCAGATCCAATACTAAATATTATATGTACTTGCCGATCTCATTGTAAATTTTAATAAATAATTATAAATAGTATGCTTGTATGGATCGAATAAAAACTAACACAGGAAAGCGAGCATTCAGTTTTAATAATGTCTATATATATATTAATATTTTTTAATAAAATGTCATACTCGTATTATAAAAATATCGGGAATATCGTTAGTCCTTTGAACCTCAATATTTAAGATCTTTGGATGGCCAAAAATACCCAAAATCACACAAACACTCTTCACCAACATCTCCCTAGCACTCTTTTTTTTTGTGTGTGATTCCCCACTGAGAGTGATCCTTCCCAGAGAGATCCTCAAAGTTCTTCGTCTTAAATCTCTATCACTTAGTATTATGTGAGCTACTGATGCTTGATTTCCGAAGTTATTTCGAGGACCTCCACAGCAAGACTTCCGTTCTCCTTCAAGTTTCCGCCGCGCCACTCATAAATCCGATGAACGGGCATCATATAAGAAACATATATGTACATACATAAAATATATGAAAGATGGAAAATCATGAGCAGGAACAAGGCGATTTACGAGCGCACAACTGCGCACAGATGCCGCGCGAAGGAAGGCAGGATCCTGACGACGGATCGAGGCACTTGAGCCGACGACAAGTACACAGGACTTGTACTAGTACTCAGTCAATCGGCGCCTGCCTCCGGTTACAGAGAGTTTCGTGGAGGGCGAAAAATGGAAGTAAAGGAAAAGCCAAGCCAAAGTCAGAGTGTGGAGGAGCGCCTGATTGATTTACGAGGGTGAGAGCGAGCTCGCAGAGGATGTAAGGATCCCAGGATCCCTGCCCAACTTCTGTTTGTTCACCGCTTTCACTCCCATTTCAAATTTCACTCATCATCTACATACATATATTAATATTTTCCTTTTCTTTTTTTCGGTTGCTCTGAAAATTTCGTTCCCATTGAAATCGATGCCTTCTCCAAATGCAAATAAACGAGAAAAACCATCGGAGCGATGCCAATCCCAATCCTGCGCACCCAAGATCGAACGAAATTAGTTTTTTGTTTGCTCAAATTGTTGTATTTTCTCAGGGCGCCGCCAAAGATGAAAGTCAAAAAAGTAGACAGAATAATGCCAGGACTTAGGCACAGGAAATTGGCCAAACCTATATTAAGGATTTCAGGGAGTGGAAGAAAATCATCCTCAGGACAGAAGCTACCATGAAAAACAATGGATTTTTCGTACACAAATTAACACCTAAACTCTGAGAACTCTGAGAACTTTGATAACTTGACAGATTCCTCTATATACACATGTATATATGTATGTATATTTATACCTCTATCTGTATGAGTAAGGGAATGAGAAAACTAACCGTGATTCGAGATTCGAGATTCAAGAGAGCTGCATTTATGAGACTTTCAACCCTCAGAGGGAATCCGACAAATTATAATTCCATCGGGGGTTGCTTAGGGTTCCAAATAAAATATTATTATTATTTTATGATTATTATATTTATGATTATTATAATTTTGTGTTATTGAAAGCCTTAGAGGTCCAGGCAACACACTGGATAGTTATTAATTGGTTGAAATTGAATACATTCATTTTCAAAAAATGCTTTGTAATCTTTTTTGTTTATTAATTCAGCGTCCATATTGTTACTTTGATCCCAGTGTATTTTTAAATGATTTAGTTGTGTATTTTATGAAAATCTTGCTTCTATTTTTGGGGTTAACCTTCTTGGCACATTATAGAACGGATTATCATCGTTTTCTCGCTGTGTAGGGCGCGGGGGGCGTGTCGTGTCGCGTCGTCAAAGTGGGACGCAACCGAGTCAAAGCCTCGAGGACAACAAAGGACTCGCTGTGGCAGCTCTCACAACTCTCACAACTCACAACTGTTGACTCTTTTTTCCTCCTTCTTTTTCGACAGGGAGCAGGGAGCAGATCCTCGGGCATCCTCGGGGATCGAAGAACCGGTAGTCGGCAGTCCTCGTTCCCTTGAACCTTTCAAGTGAACTCAAGTTTATAAATTGTGCAGCAAGTACACACAAAGACGACGTATGTACACCGAAAAAGCGAGAGGATCGCAAAGGACTCAGACTGAGACCCAGACTCAGGTCTGTTGGAAACTACCTGAAGGGCTCTACGTCGGTCCGCAAAAAAGTTTATTGTAGCAACGAAACTAGTTTCTATACAGAGTCCTAAGCTTAGGACTCTCGAAAAAAACTAGCGCCAAGAGTCTAGGTAAAATTATTTTCCCACACCAGCAGCTTCTTAAGGAGAAAGGAGGCTGGAGGTTCTCACCCCTGGCACTGCAGGCTTCTCTGGCATCTTGTCAATTTTAATTAGGATTTATGGCCGAACAAATTCCGTGCAGCAGCCTTGCCAGGATCATCGGTTCTCGCCTTTAATTTCCCTTAATTAGCTCGACAATTGGCAAATGATTTTGCACAATGCCGAGGCCTTGATTGGTTTCGGTTGCCGAAGAAAGCCCTCATACACACATATATCTGGGAAGTTCCGCAGGACATGGAGAGATAGTATTCGATAGTCCTGGATACCTCTAGCTTTGTGATTAAGTGGAAAAGTTAAAAGCAACTGACATGTCGCTGATTCGAGTGAGATATATGGCCAGGCTTTGTGGGAATCATTTTGTCTGCCTTGTTAAAAGCATTTTTAGGGGATATATTGTAGGAAAGTGAATATTTCCCAAGAAATGTCTAGAGCCTTCGACTAACTACTTGTATAATATATACATATTTCCCTGAAGAAGAAGTGTTTTTCTTTTTTAAGACTCTTTCCTTAAAACATTCCGGAAAGTATACTTTTTGTTGTTAAAAACAAACCCTAAGGTGATCTCCCGTCTGTGTGTGGGAATCCGAGGTGCTGGCTTCTGCCTCTGGTGGCTTAAGTAATCCAAGGACCAGGGCTGCCAAAGCTCCCTCTGCTCTCACCTATATTATGCATATAAGCTACCGAGGGGCGGTATATAAACACATTGCTATATGAAGTATATATATAGGCAGAGAGAGAGAGAGAGAGAGATATTCCACCCTTATGCCAATCGATCAGATGTTAGTTTTCCCAAAAGCCGCAGTTCCAAATTGAGGTGTGTGTGTGCGTGCGAGTGAGTGAGTGAGTGAGTGTGATCCCCGATCGCAGGGAAGGACACCCCAGTCTAGGGGATGAAAAGTCAGTGAGTGAACGTTTTACATAAGGACGCAGGCGGCAGGACCTTCTGCAGTTTGTTGTGTGCGCCGCGCCACGTATTGTGTGTGCCAGTCAGCGAAGTCACTTCCGTTGAGCCATCGAGTCCATCGAGTCAGCCGCAGTTCGAGTTCGGAGTTCGGGGCACGCGACACACAACGCCAGCAGCTGTCCTGAAGCAAGGACACGACAGCCAGTCACCAGTCACCAGTCAGTCGCCTACAATCATCGCCAAAGCCAGCCAAAGGAAACCACAGCGCCAAGCTACCATGGCCGCCCTGCCCTCACCGCCCACCAATGCAGCCAGTGAGAGCAAGGAGAATCCCCAAGGACAGGGACAGGGACAGGGACACGGGCTCAAGGCCACTCTCAAGCCCTTTGGCAAGATCACCGTGCACAACGTCCTCAGCGAAAGTGGAGCCAATGCCCTGCAGCAGCACATTGCCAATCAGAACACCATTATCCGCAAGATTCGCGACTTTGGCATGCTCGGAGCCGTCCAGAGTGCAGCGGCGGCGCAGGCGGCGTCTTCGCCCAGCAGCAACACCACCACTCCCATATCCAGGAAGCGACCCCTCGGCGAGTCCAAGCAGAATCAGCAGAACCAACAACAACAACAGAAGGCGGTGCCCGCCGCCAAGAGGAGCAAGTCGCTGAAGAAGTTGCAGGCCGATAAGACCCCAAAGAGGACGCCCCAAAGGAGTCTGGCTGGACAGGACAAGGTTCAGCGGCAATTGGAACAGCGGCTTGTCGAGCATGAGCAGCAAGGATCGGTGGTGGTTGTGGGTGGAACGCCCGGCCGAAAGGGCTTGCCCTTGCCGCAGGCCGTGGCCCGCAGGAATGCCCGGGAGCGGAATCGTGTCAAGCAGGTGAACAACGGGTTCGCCCTGCTGCGCGATAAGATACCCGAGGAGGTGTCCGAGGCCTTTGAGGCCCAAGGCGCTGGCCGCGGGGCCAGCAAGAAGCTGTCCAAAGTGGAGACGCTGCGCATGGCCGTGGAGTATATCCGGAGTCTGGAGAAGCTGCTGGGTTTCGACTTCCCGCCGCTGGGTCGCTGCGCCAATAGCTCCGGCTCCGGATCCGGCGACGACAGTTTCATGTTCATTAAGGACGAGTTCGATGGGTTGGACGAGCACTTTGACGACTCGCTGAGCAATTACGATATGGAAGAGCCACAGCAGCCGCAGCAGCAACAGCTCCAACCTGCCGTGGAGGCGGAGACGGTGGCCAGCCAGCCCAGTCCCAGTCCCAGTGATCTGCTGCCCAGCCTGACCACACTAAATGGGATGCAGTACATCCGCATACCAGGCACCAACACCTACCAGCTGCTCACGGCCGAGCTGTTGGGGGAACTGAGTCAGGAAGCAGGAGTTGGAACGGGATCGGTAGCTGTCAGCAGTCCATGCTCCTCACCACCTGCCGCCAATACCGTTGTGGCCAATGAGCTGCTCTTCAAGCAGGAGTCGCCGCCAGTAATCCCCGTCAATTACAACCAGCAAGGACCACAGCAGCAGCAGATCCTGGGCTCCTCGCCCATTCTACCCGCATTTTATGACCAGGAGCCGGTGAGCTTCTACGACAATGTGGTGCTGCCTGGTTTTAAGAAGGAATTTAGCGATATCCTGCAGCACCAGGACCAGGCCGGGCCCGGAGCCTCCGGCGGCGGTTGTCTCTCGGATGAAAGCATGATCGATGCCATCGATTGGTGGGAGGCGCACACGCCCAAGTCGGATGGCGGTCCCACTGCCTCCAATCTCTCCAACGGGGACTCCTCCGCTGTGCTTCTGTAATAGTTCTTTTATTTTATTTTTACATATATATAGTTTTTTTTTTTGCAAGCATACCCAAGCCTTGACCGAGTCATTGTGTAAATGTAAATATCTGAGAGAGAGAGAGAGAGAGAGAGAGTCATCTAGTGATAATCTTCTTCCTGACCTCCACTGCCCTCCAGTGTCCTCCACTCCCCACAATAGTTGACCTAATAAAGAGCTAAATGTTGAGCCAGTCCTAGTTCGTAGTCGGCCTTGTTTCCCCATTAAGTGGAACACCACTGCCTAGTTAAGGATCCAACTTTTTTTTCATAGACCTAATTGTACGGATGTTCAGTTAAGTTAAGATACTATATACATATATACTATATATAAATATATGCAAAATGGTGAAAAATCAAATTAATGTCCATGCTTGTTGGGAGTAAGGCAGGGGCCACGATGTGGACATCGTTTACAAAGTTATATATCGCTTTTCATATTCATTATCCGACTTTTTCCATTGACAGACGGATATTTTAATCTCATTATGTTTCATATAAAAAATATTGAAAGTTTTGGAACATCGATTATTAGAACATCGTTCGAACATCGATATTATCGAATAAAAAGTTGCGGAAAGGTATTGACTAACTCGATTCGGCAGACTGGATAATCGAGCTGAATTTCCCATAGTTTTCCTAGCTCCGATCTCAGATATCCTAACGGTTTCGCTCACCATACGAGTATACCTAAATATTATATATTGGGTTTCGGCTAATGGCTGCCAAACATGCACACTCATCCGATCTGATCTGAATAAAAACTGAAAAAAGAACAGAAAACAGAAATGGAATCGGCGTATCATGTTCATTTTCATATGCGTCCAACCATGCAAGGGATAGAGATCTTATGGTATATGCTATATATATTTGCATACGGGATAGGGAAAGGTCCTGCGAGGCACTCCGCTTCACTGCCTGATATTCAAATGAGTCTCATGTCCGTGCCTCAGTTCCTGTCCGTGTCCGTGTCCTGATAAATGACAGTGCAGACGAAGGGGAAGAAATAATGAAAAAACCGAAGATATAGGAATCTCTGTGTCGTAACCCTGCAACGTGGGAATTGGAAAAACCGGGCCGGAATTATGCTGCTGCAAGTGCAAGTCTCCTAATGACAGAACTAATTAAAAATTCAGTAAAAGGGGCATTATGTTTAGGGATTTAGGGGGGAGAAACCGCAAAGCAAACGGATTTCACTCAAAAACCGAGGTCTTACACGTCCTTCGGCAAGATCCCTTGACTAACAAAATGTGTTAGCATTTGCATAAATAATAAATAGGAAAGAAAATGTAGGGGGTTTGCATACAATTCATTTACTTTTAAGAAATATGTGGAGTCTATATACATAATATATACATATACTTTTAATCTCTATAAAAATATATATATACATAATATATTATATATAAATATACAATGTACACACGGATATACCATTTGGTATTTAAAGTAGCCCAAAAGAAATCTTGACTGCCATTATTTTCGGGATCTTTACTCACCCTCACGCTGACTTGGCGCTACGATCTCTTGGCTAATTGTATGTAGGACCTTATTGTCCTGTGCCAACATGTCCTTACCCCCTCTCTCCCTGTCGCTTTGGACAGCTGCCTAGAGTCAGGACACAAATGGAAAGAAAACATATAGTGAAAACCGAGAAAAACGCGCCAATCCCAAAAGGATAAAAATGATGCAAAATTATCCAAGACGAGAACGAGGACGAGGAGCAACGGGATCGAACAATGAGGAAAATCAATTGAAAATCGTTTGGCCATTAAGAGTAGATGGCCTGTGCCAAAAAGGATCTGCCGGAGAAGTGCATCTGCGGATTCCAGACGTTGAGTAAAACGAGTGTCCTTGTTTCGACTCTACACACAAAGAATAAAAACGTATCCTCTATAAGTATCAATTTATAAACTACAATAATCTTATATTCTATAAGAATTTTGTATATAGTATGTATTTTAGGCGCTATTTTATAAATACGAGAAATACAGGTTTGGATTAAAATCATAACTACGGCGAAAGAGCATTTACTTTAATTCGGAAATTAAAAAATGTGATTCTCATAAAAAATACAATTTTGGTTTTTCGTCTTTTTTTTCTCCGTGCACAAGTCGCAGTCTTTCGGCAGTTTCCCATTTCTAGATCCAGGTGCAAAGGTGCATTTTCCTACCTTTTTTTTATTTACTTTTCTTCATTTTGTGGTGGGTGCCCCGTTCACCGTTAGCAGTGAAAATCTGCTCAACGCACCGTTATAATTATTAAAAAAATATATATACATATATACTATATATTGGTAATGCGACACGACCCCTTCGATATTGCAGATCGATCGTATTTCGGACTGAAATCCCGTTGCGATTTAACGTTAGAAAAGGCTTAAGGAGCAGATGAATTTACCCTTTCGCTGGTGGCGTGTCCTTCGATTGTCGTCGGGTTCGAGTTCGGCTTCGCTCTTTGATTCTTCTTCCCGTTATGCCAAAGGGATCGCGCCCCTTTGCGGGCACATGTCACCCTTTTGAATATTCATAAATCATTTGGCGTAATAACTCATTATTATTACAACGGAATATAGACGGGATATTCGAGTACGAGTACGAGTACGAGGTGTTTCCCGCCCTCGCTTTCAGTTAGCGTGTGCGCAGGCACGTGGGTTGGGGGTTCCCCGATCCCGATCGTATTACCATTGACCAGAGCCAGGTGCTGGGGCCAAGTGAAACGGGTCTTAGGGAGTTCAGTTTCCCAAGGAATTACTACTATTATCTGGGATTCAACGGGATCTTATCACAAATTTAGATTACTGGAAACGTATTCCTACTTAAGAGGCATCCTGCTGTACCACATTCATTCATGGACTAGGCGGTCATTCAGTTTACTTGGCTCTCCAGACCTTTAAAGGGATTCACTCTGTTAACCTTAGTTCCTAGGTCTTCCAGAGTATTCATTCAGTTTACCTTAGTCAAGGACTTAAAGGATTTGAGCACTTTCTTGAGTGCCGCAGATCCGCTGATTCTTTGTCCGAGATAGGATCTGGTTTCATTCAGGTTTCGTGCTCTGATTTCTTAACCCGGTTTCCTTAAACCGCAGAATAAGCCACAGGATCTCTATTTAAATTTAAGCAGTTTTTCTGGTAATTATTTCAAGGACTTTTTCATATAGTTTTTTTCGAGTGGACGCACTTCAGGCCACAATAAGAGCACTTAAGTGCACGCTTTGTGGCTAAGACGCTTAAGCGCTTAAGCCAGGTCTGGGAATCTCTGGTTAACACTTTCTGGAACCCTAAGACCCCCGCCCATCGTCCGGAGATGATCCTTCGCAAGACTGCGACTGCTAGAACCGAGTTAATTTCATTGAGGACTCGCGTCCCGCTTTCATATTGCGTCCTCCGCCTGCCACGTGCACTCGAGGGACACAATATTAATATAATAGGAATGTCTTCGGCGAGTGCAGCTCCAAATGAAAGGCATAAGGACGACATGTGTTGGTTGCCCGGCTTTCCTTAATTGAAAGTGCTCCAACAAGGAATGTCTGCACATGTTTTCAGGACATTTTCAGGCCCAATGTCACCGTCACCGGCTGCCTCCACGTGGGTCCACATTATATTGTTTCTAAATATATATTATAATACCCTGTATTCCTCGTAGCCCTGTGTTTTGACTACTTGCACTGCAGGGTGGCCACAGGCATTCAGAGTTTATGTTTCTGTTTCAGTTTTAGTTTCAGTTTCAGGACTTCTTTTGGGATCGAGAGCACTCGGCATTGAGTCATCATCGCTTGTATGACTTACAATTTTGACAGGCTCTGTTGGCCGAGGCAGCACTCCAGGAAACCTAGTTTTGCATTGCATTGATTGAGATGTCCCTTCTGTTTAGAGGTCCTCTGTGCTCGATAATTCCCCGAGCTCTATGCCCTTGGCAACTTTAACTAAACAAAGATCCTGGCAAGGTGTGTGGTCCGTTCACGAGAAGAACATCCCGGAAACAGCTCAATCAATGCAACAAGGCTCCCTTTCAGAGGTCTAGAAAGTTTCCCCCAGAAAAATGATTAGGCATCTATTACAATAAATTGCTAAATAATGCAAAAGAAAAGTATAGAAAGTCCCCAAGCACATGTATGTTAAAAACTAGTAATAAACATCCTTTAACTCTATATTTTATGTCTTGAATTTGGTTTCAAAGGTCCCCAAAAGTCGACAAAACAAAAATCATTTACCAACAATCTCCTTCCGCCCAGCACATGCCAAAATACTGGAAAAACCCAAACCCATTGCTACTGAGGAAAATGTCTTATAAAAACCACAATTTTATTGTCGATCAGTGGGAGCTGCGCCTTGCGGCGGTCATCAAAGGGTCAAAAGGAGGCTCGAGTGTCACGCATGAAGGACATACGCATGTCCCCCGGCAAGGATTCACAATGCCGAAAGGATTCCGCCATAAAAAGCGGAATGAATGTGCACAAACATCCGGACCGGAGGGAGCTGGAGTGGATTACCGCTGCCGACGATGCCGATGGTGATCCTGAGATGCCGGCAGGTAGAAAAGCGTAAAAAACACTCGCCCATTTGCCTAGCGCAAAAAAGGACACAATGGCCAAAACTAAATCGATGTGTATCGCCGCCGCCTAACTCTGAATGTCCTTTTTTTCTTGTTTCCTGAACGGGTTCATTAATCGTGTTTGGCAACAGGAAATGCACCGCGAAAGAAAACGAAAGGACTTCCGTTTCGTAATCCGATGCTTGTTAATCGAACGGAAAATCGAACGGAAAATTGCATTACATTGCGGAAAAAGACCAAAAGTGAAAGCCGACTCTCAAAACCAATACCAAAACGCAAAAAGAGCTGCCGAAACAAGAAGGAGTGAGAAATTCCATGACAGGGCGAGAATTCCTACATTATTCCGCGATGAACTGCCAGCGATTCTGGGACAATAGCATTTGCATTTGTCACGGCCTCGATCCGAACCAAAATCCGATTAATCGCATTACAAATCGACCAACGAAATGAGGTGTCGACTTAAGTGAGCAGCGCGCAGGTCAGCGCGCGATCAGCGATCGCCGACGATCAGCATAATGCTAACAAATACGAACAGCCCCATACACAGGGCTAAAACTGACACCAAAATCATATTTTTCGATTTCAAATAAAATATTAATAAAAATTGGGCCCTATTTTATTCCCTTGAAATGGTTCAGTTACAAAAAAAAAAAAAAAAAACCTCATAATAGGTCTGACTAAAAGAAATATCACAGAAGTTAAAGAGCTGTTATAAATCTTAATATCTCTATAATTGGCAAAATTCTTTTAGTATTGATTTAAATTAGATTTTGAGCCTTGGCTCTCTATTCCAAATCCCGATTATTTTAATCTCATTTATAAATTAGTTTTTGTGTTATTTTCTCTCTCTGTAAGTTCATGTGCGCGAAATACCTTATGCCTCATAACTTTTACCTTCCACCAAGGACAGAGGGCCCTGCATCAATATTTTGACATTGCCGGCGGCTTGGTTTCGCAAAAACTGCCGATTGCAACGCATTAGCGCATTAACGAGGAGGCCGCAACCTCCAGCATCCGCGATCCGCGATGGTCATTTCTGAGATCATGAAACACATATCGTATTACAAGGCTATGCTACCAATGCCACCTTTTGCGGCACCCGAATCAATCAATTTAAAAAGAATGAAGATATAGTATTGAGATGGAGTGCCGTTAACAGGGATATCAATAAATGCAGCCATGCAACATCACTGCAGCAGTATCTTTAAAAATGTGAAGCCCAGCTACAACCGAAAATAAATATATATATTAAGAGACAAGTTTTGTCCATGCATTTCATTTAAATATATTTATCATATATTTGGCTCTTGTATATGCTCTTTAAGACTGAGTAGATCCAAATACTCCATCCAGTTCCTTAAAATATGTTTCCCAGAAATCACACGACTTTTTGAATTACAGTTTTTAGCAGCTCCATGGGCTGCGCTTGCTTTTTCGTTTATATTTCATATATTTTTAATATTTTTTGGGTTTCATTCAAACCATGTGACTTAATAAATACTAGAATAGAGGAAAAAAAATCACACTACATGGCTAGGAAAAAAAAAAAGATAGGATATAGGAATAGGAAAGGGAATAGGTCTAGAAATAGAAAAGGAAACAGTTGAGTATTAAAATGAGATAAAGGATATAGGATATAGAATATATAGTATATAGGGGCACCACCCGCTAAAGACCAACGAAATAAGAAAAAGGAAAGTAGTAAAAAAAACAATAAAAAAAAATAATTGAAAATTGGTTGACTCTCTGGCTGGCTTGTTGGGTTTTTCGGTTCGGTACGGTTCGGGTCGGCTAGGGGTTCGTCATCGGATCTATGTACAGGGCTCACGATCAGTGTCAGGATCTGGATCAGGGATCAGCATCAAACTTAGGCGGTGGCATTGGCATACTGGCGCTTCTCCAGCGAGATGTTGAAGCCGTTCTCCAGCTTCAGGATAATGTCGGCCTGCAGCTTGAAGTCCGCCTCCGTGTCGGTCGAATGGACGATGTAGTTCCTCACAATGGTGGACAGCAGGACCTTCAGCTTGAGCATCGCATACTTGCGACCCACACAGCTCCTGGGACCGGCGCTGAACGGAATGAAGGCATAGTAATGCCTGTTGGCCATTCGCTCCGGCAGGAAGTTATCCGGGTCGAACTTGGTGGGGTTGGGATAGATGTCGGGACGACGGTGGACGCTGTACTGCAGTACGATGCAGGTGGTGCCCTTGGGGACCGTGTACGGACCACTGGCCAGCTTCAGATCGTAGTCCAAGCGGCGGGCAATCAAGGGTACTGGTGGGTACAACCTGAGAGTCTCGAGGATCACGCGCTCCAGATACTTCATCTCCATGGTGTCGGCGAAGGTGCAATCGCGCAGCATGTTGTCGCCGAAGATGGCCTTCTGTTCGGCAAAGACCTTGGCCTGGATGTCCTTGTGAATGCCCATCATGCAGAGGGCAAAGCTCGAGCCAGCCGAGGTGGTGTCGTGGCCTTCAAACATAATTGTGTTCACCTCGTCGATGATGTCCTTCTCATTCCACTCGACATCCGGATTCTTGGCCATCTCCACCATGGCATCGAGGAGTGCCAGACGCCGCTTGGCGCCCACATCGTTCTCATCAATATCGTCCAGATCATCGCGGAGACCCTCCTTCTTGGCCACTGGTGCGTTGCTGCTAGGAGCAATCTCATCAATGATGGCGCGCGACTCCTCCTGGAAGTTCTCCTTGCGATCCCTCACCACCTTGCTGGTCATGCCCAGGATGATGTCCATCATCTTGTCGCCCTTCTCGCGCAGCTTGGTGAATTTGTAGATGGAATCCAGACGATACAGAAGCTTCACCTGGCGCTTGTGGATGATGTCGCACATATCGACGACGGCCTGGGCGTACTCGAAGCTCTTGTTGCCGTCAGGCAGCTTCTTCACACCCATCGCCGTGGACAGAAGGATGTCGACGGTGGTCTGGGACATGTAGTCATGCACATCGAAGGATTTGCCCGCCTCGGCGCCCATGCGACCAACAACAGTCTTGGAGTGATCGACGAACGTCGGCACGAAGCTCTTCAGGATGCTCTGGTGGAAGGTGGGGGCAATCATTTTGCGGTGGTGGCGCCAATGGTGTCCATTGCTGATCAGCAGACCGTTGCCGAACCATGGCTTGAAGTAGCGATACTCTTCGGCCTTGGTCAGGTGCTGGTGGCCGCCCAGGATCAGCTCGATATCCTTGGGATTGGTGAGGAAGACTAGCAGAACATTGCCCAGCCAGGTCTTCATGGTCTCGCCATACTTGTTGAGATAGCCCAGGCCGACGGCCAGAATCTCGGCGTTGCTCAATCCGGCTGCCACGTGAGCCTGTCCCAGAATGGGCAGCTCCGGTGGCGACGGTATATTGGCCACCATGCGGTACTCGCGACTGTTCCGGCGCCAGTACTCGTACAGGGCCATGGCCACCAGAGTGCCCACCAAGGTAGTCAGCATAGGGCTGAATCCCAGCAACGAACCGCCGCTCCCAGCTGCCGCCTGTTGCAGCGTCTCCTGCACTGTTTCCACTGCCATGATTGCTCCTTCCTTGCTCTCGCTCTCACTTATCCACTGATGGTCCTCCTTAGATCCTCCTAGTTAGATGGCACTGTTGCTATTCCAGCCGCCAGCGCTCAACTGTGCCTAACCCTCTGTCGAGTCCACAATTTTATACGGATCGCCCCGGTGGTGGTCGGGTCTGGAGGCCAATGCGGGAGTCAAGTGTATGCCAGGCCACCACCAGCGGTGGTCCCCTTCCGACAGCGATTTGCAAACCAAATCCGAGTCACGTAGTCGTCCGATCGAGCGCCCTTTGGAGCCGCTCCACTGCGTCATTCCATTTCCGATCGCCATCGGAGCCATCATCGTCAGTCCGCAACTAAACGACAGTTGGCACAGTGGGTTCGCTCTTCTCCGTTCTTAGTGGCTTACATGCTCTATGACATGATCCCCTTTTCACCTTCCGCCACCTTGGGAAACAATAATGACTTCTTATACTGACTTGGAGTTTCCTTAGTCATGTTTATATCGCTAAATAGCATTTATATTAGTTGGAACTTAATTAAGTTTTACTTCTCGCGGTCTTGTGGCAAAAAAAGGAAAACGTTTAATATTAGTTTTATTAAATTAAATATGGCCAAAAATATTAATTGTGGCAAGGCATAGGCTTCTGATACTTTTCCTATCAAAAAAACGAAAGGAAAGTGAACGTGAACGTGAACGTGGGCCCTGCCCACTCTCTTGCTTCCTGCGGAAGTGCACAGAATGCCAGGATCAGAATCGGGTATGCAAAGTGCTACTACCTGTACGCGATCACTTGCAGGATGATTTACCTGCCGGCAAGCGGAAGTCCATCTCCATCTCCATCTCCGCTTTCGCTTTTCATTAAATTCAATTTCGCCGCCTTTGTCCCCGACACCTGAGCCATGGCGCGCACGGGCCATGCAAAAAAAAAAAGGAAAAGCGAATGAAATAAAGTAAATAAACAATAAAAATGGGTAGACCGCTGACAAAGGAGAGGAAGCTGTCGCTTTTGTGATCTTCCTCCTCCGCCCCATTCATCCTGGCCTCCGATTGTTATTTCGAGTGAACCTTTTACTATTTATTATACCCTTACAGAGTGTATTATAATTTCTCCATGACATTGCCAACGCATTCGATCAGCATCGCATTTTCAGCATAATCTCATTTCCTTTGCAAGCAGTCGGACAGATCATATCATATAAATATTTATATACATATGTATGTATATGTGGTATTTTGTCGCTATTTATTAAGAAATCCATAAGCAAGGGTATAAGAACATCGGCGCCTCCCGACGTTAGCTTTCCTTACTTGTTTTTAATTGCAATTGGATCATTTGTTAAGCGCGTGTTCAAAGCGTGGTCCTACATGTATGTACATATTTGTATGTACATATGCATACATATACATACATATACATACATATGTACATATGTATGTATGTATAATAATATACCTAAATAAGTTATACCGTGTGTATACCGTAAATACCGTATTATCCGTTCAGCTCCCAAGACTAAACGAAAATAAACGAATAGGGAACTTAAAGAAAACTGGAATAGATCTCCTCGAAAATCAAGCGGTCCCAAGAGAGCGCACTTGAAGCGAGAGCGTAATAGGAAAAATAAGTCTTACGACTGACTCCCTTATCAGTCGTGCCCGCTGGCTATCGAGGCGCAAACCCCCAACGTATCACAAAAAAGTTCGGAAAACATTAGTTAAAATTGGTAAAAATAGTTTTTATTGAATTTCTGATTAAAGGGACTAAAGCAACCCGAAATCAAATCATAGCAACGAAGTTGAATCGACGTGGTTTGTTTTTTTTTTCGCAGAATAAATTACATGAATGTGTGGCTGGCTGGTTCTCCCTTTTACTTGATACATTTCCCACTCGCTTACAACGTAACTGATTTACATATTGATATATGCTAATTAATTAATGCGTATATATGTATGTATGTATGCTTTAGATGCTAGATAGATATATAGGTATGACTTTTATCGATTCGCGAAGCGTGAACGTAATGTAATGTTGAATGCGTAAGTATAACGTAAGGATACAAGTAAGGAGTAATGGTTCTGAATACATATTATATGCTACAACTTATGTATGTTTTTTATCCTTTTTTTCAATTAACGGAATCGCAATTACGAACTAACAATGTCTTTTATCTTTATCGAATGAATTCGTCGTCGCACACAACAAAAAAGAACACAGACACGCACTTCATGTGCACATGATGGGACGAAGGAACAAAACACAATCTGGCGGGGACACGGGACACGGGACATGGGACAAGGGACAGTGGGGCTCTGAGCACAATGACACACAATAATCACCAAGTATATATGGCATACAAGAAGAGGGCGTACGCGTACAAAGTACAAATCAAAAACTGAACAAAAAAAAAACTAAGTATTTACATGTAAGCTCTTTACACACGTCACGGAGTCAAAGGAGGTGAAAGGGTTTGGGACTGGGGCTTAGCTTGGGATTTAGCTTGGGGCTAGGAATCCCTCCTGGGTTCCTTGAAACGCCTACGCCGTCTCATTGAGATGCACGCAGTGGGCGTCCTGCATGAGCTGCGAGAGCTTCTGCGAAAACGTTGGAATGTCCTGCAAGCCAGAAAAGTTCAATTTTCAAGAGCCGTTACCTCGCCTTAGCCTTGCTTGTACTTACACTAGTCTGACAGAGCTCCTCCAGCGCCGTCTGCGGCACCGGCAGGGAGGCCTGCGCCAAGCTTTCAAGCAACTGACGGCGGTCCACCTGTCCCATCGCATACAGTGCCTGGGCGATCATGTCAAAGTGCAGGGCGCCCTCTCCGCTCAGCAGCAGATTGAGCAGCGCCCGTTGAAAGGAGGCCAGCAGCTGCTCCTTGAACAGCGCCCGTTGGTACAGGCGGCTGCGCTCGTTCACATTCTGCATAGAGAGGAGGACGCTGCGCACGTTGCTGGGATCCATGCCGCTGACCAGCATCTGGCCATAGGCGTTCAGGATGGCCATAAAGTGGGCCGGATGCAGGTTGTCGCTGCAGTTGAAGTTGCCGCCGGCGCTGGTGTGGCCATTGGAGAGTTGGTTCTTGTAGAAAAACTGCCACTTGCAGGTGAGTACACTGAAGGAATCAAGCGTGTGAGTTGTTAAGACTATAAATGTCCCAAGATGGCGCAAGGCCTTACCTGTCGAAAAGGGCATACAGCAGGCTGGTTATCTCGCTGTTGTCCGTCGCCGCGTTTTGTTGCTGCAATAGTGGCAAGATCTGCTGGGTGCTAAAGTCCAGAATGGAGGGCAGCAGGCCCAGGGAGGCACTGCCCGGCTGCTCCACAATCAGCTTAAACATCTGCAGCACCTTCTCTATGACGGCCAGTCTGCTCAGGGTTAGCTGCTCCCTGGAAAGGAAAGAGAGAACCAAAAGGAGTTACAGATCATGATTGAAAGAGAAAGAGAAACGAGAAAGGGGAGAGCGAGAGTGCGAGCGAAAGAGAGGCAAACATCATATCATATCGAATCATCAGAATCGAAAATCGAAAATATCAGAATGTTGTTAACCGGAATCGAAGAGAATATCGGATCGATATATTGATATTTTCTGGCATCCTTAAGAGAGATTGAGGGTGAGACAAACCTGCTGCTGACATTGATGAACAGGGTGATCATCTCCTTAATGAACTGGCCGCCGAGATGCGTGGGCAGTGTGCGAAGCATACTGAGGCTGAACTCGGCCACCGTAATAGCCATGGCAATGCTGCTCAGTCCGAAGCTATTGAAGATCGTCAAGGCTTTGGTCAAAATGGGCTGCAAACAATTGTACAAATATACATACATACATAAGTAATCATTGAAGGCTGTAACACATATAATACTTAATTGGAAACATACCTTGAAGGTGTTGGCCAGCATATCCTTGGCATTGCCTCCCGTCGCCTTGAAGTACTCTATTAGCGCCGTGAAGGTGCCCAGAAGACTCAGAGTGGTGGCCGCCACCTTGCTCTCATTGGCCTGGCCCAAGTCCAGATCAAGGAAGTTCTGCGCCAGCCCCTGGACATACTCGCGCAGCATCCAGAGCCGTCGCTGGTAGTCCTGCTGCTGCTCGGGCACACACTTCCACGGCAGCACCATGTAGCTGACCAGCGAGATGTGCACGTTGATGCACACCTGCCGCGGCAACTGGGCGCCCAGCCGGGGACCCGCCTGCAGCAGGCTCTGTATCTGTGGTATCTCCAGCAGGCACTTGGGCCGTATCACAGTCGCGATGAAGAGCAGCAGCTCGCTGGCCGCCTGCTGCACGATGGGCGAGGCGGCCGACAGGGAGCCGCTGCACGCAAAGATGCTGCCCAGAATGGCAAACAGACGATGGAGCAGCTCCTCGCCCGCCATTGCCTTCGAGAGCGGAAAGATGCTGCGTATGGCCAGCAGGACTTGAGCATACCTAGGGGCGTGAATTAGTTGGCGAACAGCGAGGAATCTATTTTTTGTTAGCACTCACAGGTTGTCCAAATCTAGCTGAAACGTGGCCTTGTCCATCTCGTTGCCACCCTGCAGACGATTGCTCGCCAGCAGCTGCAGCGTCTGCAGCAGACTGTCGGACAGCATCTGCAGCTGGCATTCCATCTCGTCGGCCACGCCCGGCGCTGCCGTCGAGGTGTCCATTAGCGGCGCCAGACGAACCACCGCCTGGCAAACGGTGGCGAAATCGCGCAATATTTCGCCCACGTTTGCCGTCTTGAGCTTGCGGGCCGCCTCGTAGGTGCGACTGCTGCCATGGTCCAGAGCGTGCTCCAGCGAAATCAAATACATCTGCGGCCGGGACCAGTGTGCGAAGACTTGTGCGAAAACGACGTGTGCACCGCGTGTGTTAGCCAGAAGGGCCAGGGACTCAAAGCACTGGTCCAGGAACTGCTGCCACTCGGTGGCGGAGGTCTGCAAGAGCGATGAAATATATATATAATACAAATAGGAACACCAAGTAGGTAGCCAAGCCGCTAAGGCCAACACCTTTCCCCACTATTTGTGATGCAAAAACCCGCTCATTCCCAAAAAAGGCAACCCAACTCACATCGTCCTCCATCAGTTCATTGTCCAGCACCTCCAGCTCGGGCTTGTTAGCCTCGAACTGCGTACGCCGCATGATCTCATCCACCAGCTGGGTGAGCACATGGTTGAAGCGAGTCACCTTGGCCGGCTGCTGGGCAATGCCCTTTATAATGGGCGTCCATATTTCCAGCTTCTCGGTGAAGTCCAGAGCGCCGTGCACTTAATAGAAGAATGGGACAGTTAGCATGTGGATTCCATGGATCAGTGCATCAATGCAGTATGTAGTTTTCAGGCTAACTTTTACCACGCGACTCACATTCTGTGGTAGAGCCGTAGAGCAGATTGAGAAAGGTCTCGAGCAGCTCCGGCTCCTGCATCAGCTTGCCGGCATACTTGGTCGTGTAGAGACGCAACAGCTCCCTGAACTTATCCCTGTACATATCGCTCTGCCGCCGATTATTGTTGTGCTGCTCCAGGAGACTGCTGACGCCGCCCATCAGGGTGCCCGCATAGGGCAGCGGCTTCTGCAGGTAGAGGAGCTCGTTGAGTACCAGGAGGGCGGCCAGGGAGATGGGCTCGTTGGCTGGACGCCACTGGGAGAGGTCCAGTATGCTCATGAGGAAGTACTCCGAGATCAGTTCAGTGCGCATCCAAGAGACCAGGTGCTGCACGCAGCCGAGCAGCTCCAAAATGGAGGAACTACGGGAATATAAGAGGAGTTAATATCCAAGCCAAGCCAAGCTGGGGGCTTGTATTATTTGGAACTGTTGCCACTAAACCCACCTTAGGTGATTGTCATTTGGCAGTGCTGAGGTCAGACTAAAGTCCATGAGTGTGTTTGGTATGGTCGTTTGGATGTCTTTGCCATTGATGTGGCACACGGCGATTAGTAGATACTTGGTGACCAAGTCCATGACAGCGGGTATACGCAAGGAGATGCTACAGGGGAGACACGCGGCACAGAGGGACACAGAAGAGGATTAGGACTGGTTCGGGATAACATTTCGGGGGCTTTTCCCACAGCCAAATAATGTACATTCAACGACATACATATTTACATATGTACACATTTTTTAAATAATTAAGAATTAGCATTAAGAGCTTTGCAAAGCTACAAGAGTTTTGTGTAAACATATGTAACATATTATTAAATTAAAGCTAAGTACATTTACAAAGTATTCGGGAAATAAGAGAAACCCGATAAGAAATGAGAAATTTAAAAGAATACACATGTCTGATAAGAATTCGAATAGAACTTTAGAGCAAAGGGAGTGAAAAAAATAAAGGGAGTTTTTAGACAAATATTTATATTTAAAAGAGGCGAGAGGGAAAATTCAAGCATAAATCTCCATAACAGAAGTCACACAGTATAAAAGGAAGCGTTAGGGAGCTGTTACTAATAGCCAGTTTGGGGAGTACGCACCAGGAGTAGAAGTACTGCTTCCATTCGGTGGTCAGATCGCCGCGGTTGCTCACCACCTCCTCGGATGTCACGCGCAGCAAGTTGATCCCCAGCTGAAAGCGTGTTTTGGTCAGCTCCATGCAGTGCTTCATGTAGTTAGGATCATGTTCGGGGAACTCCCGCTTCCCCATCAACGCTATCAGCTGCGCCAGCGTATCCCTGTGTCGCCTGGCCGCCCCCGGTTCCCCCAGCTGGGCGTATGTGTTCCAAAGCGCCTCGCGCAACAGTGTCTTATCCCCTGCCGTCAGCTGTGTCCATCGCCGGGTGATTGTGTGCTCCAGCGTCGAGGTGCTGAAGAACCACAGGAACTGATTCTCGGTGCCCTCCGGGGCCGTAGCCACACGCAGGCACAGCTGCCACGCCTCCGGCTGCGACTTGAAGGCCAGCAGATTCGTCTCGATCTCGCGCTTGCGGGCATTCGATGTGGAGGGCTGGTAGAACTCCTGCAGCAGTCCCTCCACCGCCGTCATGGATGCGGCGTGCTGCGCGCGGGCGGGGCAAGATAAGTGATAAGTGTGTGTGTGTAAAAGCCTCTGTTGATTCAGAAGCAGCAGCAGCACCAGAAGTGGGCGGTACGAAACGGAAAGGAAAGGAGCGGAGCAACACTCACCATTTTCCCCCTGGCTGTTAGCTCGCAAATGGATGGATGTGTGTGTGGCGTGCCGTGTGTGGGGCGTGTGTGTGCGCCGCAGCAACAGCAGCTCTTCCTGGCCTGGCTGTCCTCCTGCTCTGGTTTCAATTCACATCAGCAGCTGGCCGCAAGCAATTTTATGTTTTTCTTTGTGTGTACACGAAAGTGTAAAAAAAAAAATTTGGTCTGAATCTCTGAAACTCTGCAGCGGACGGCCTGGCAACGCTGGTCGTGAGATATCGCGTAATTAACCAGCACTGACCACGGCAGATACCGCCTATCAATGTATCGATGGTTATAGCTTTATCAGCTAAAGATATTTCAATTTAATTTCCGATCTCTTCGATAATATATGTACATATGTCATTTCGATGACATAAATGTTTTATAAAAAAAGTTAACGACAATTTTTATCTCAAGCTCCCGCCCAATGCAAAACTGCAAACGCTTACTAGCACTGCGCAGGGTCGTAGAAAAACGCCGTGTCTCTGACCAACACTGCCGCCGGCAACTGGTAACTGAGTTACTAGAGGTGGAGAAACATATGTAGATGTTCGTAGAAATTTATGTTTTCGATGTTTTTAGCGAAAAACACTTAATATTAAATTAAAAAAGTTGTATGTACATTGTAGATTTTAATTTATGAAAAATATTCAATAAAAACAAATAGTCCATATTATTTACATTGTTAATGATATTTCAAATAAGAAAGCAAATTCGAAAAGCCTATCGAGTGTCTAACAAAATCCTATTGGAACAATCACTTAATAGTCCAGCTTTACTAAAATTCTTATCAGATTCACACATGCGAAAAAAATTCCTTGGTAGTCACCTAAAATAAACAATTTCTACAATAAAGTTTGTAAAACAATATGCAATTGGGTCGCATTTTTCTAGAGATGAAAAATCAATTGGTAATTCCCACCCAAACATCGATGTTAGCGATATTTTCAGAACATCGATTTTATCATCATCTGGTGACATCGCTAAAGGCGTCCTTTTTCTTCCACGTCTAGGAGATAGTGACAGGGCAAAACTTCTAGTCCGGGTACATATCCTTTAATTATGGAGAATAAGACCGCTAAACGCTCGCGTTCGGCGGGCAGCGATAATGATGACGCTAACAATAATCCCATACAGCGCAAGGTCTGGGTAACCGAGAAAATGAGCGAAGCCCACGACCCAGAAAAGATGCAGGAGGTTCACGGTAAGTGCCTGGGTCAATTTATGTACATATGTATGCACATATTTAAAGGACCCCTTCGTTTTGCAAAGAAGTCTTTTGGCTGTCATTAACATCTACATATGTACATATGTTTTTCATGCCCTAACGGTATTATTATTGAAAACTTTGCAGAGAAAACGACGAAGATGCTTTTTGAGGGGGCCGCCGCCATCGAGCAAAATGAAATCGCCGCTGCTGCTGAACATAAACCGCTCGCTCTGTACGAGCAATACCAGCTGCTGGGCGATGGAAACATACAGATTCGCGACTTGTGTCCCGACTCCTTCAATCCGTCCCTGGAGTACCACCAGTCGCGCTGCTGCCAGCGTAATACATTCATTCAAGACGAGTGCATCAATTGCTGCACTGATCTCTGCGAGGAGTGTGGCTATTCCTGCACCGAGTGCGGCAAATTTATCTGCCGCAGCTGCGTCACCGTGTTGTAAGTAGAGATCCGATTTTGCTCTGCAAACTAAAAGCTAAACCATTATCCCTATTTTAGCGATAATTGTAGCGAGAATCCGCTGTGCGAACGCTGCCAGATGTTCCTTGCCTGAAGACCTGAAACCTCGTCCAGCTTCCAGCTTCCAGCCTCTGGCCATTAGAGCCAATCAAACGACTTTCTGTGTTCATTAGACTTAAATACAAGTAGAGGCAGTTGATCTCATCTCTTCTAATATGTATTTTGTATTTTTATTGGGCAATAATAAGACAAAAAGAATTAGAACGGAAACAGGAACAGAAAAAAGAACGCAGCCTAAACCTTTCCCCTGAATTTGTGGTACTTGTCGTGCTCCTTTACCAGGCCCTCGTACATGCGGGCGCCTGCCTCGCTGCTCGAACGCAGGATGAAGTGGCCGGCGCGATGGTCGCAGATGCCAATCAGCTCGTGGCACACGCGCACTATATGCACCTTGACCTGGAAGAAGATTGTACGGTATTATAGAGAAACCATCAAGCATTATTTTGTCGCCTTGGCTACGCACCTTCTCAAACAGAGTGGTGGGCCTCTCGGTGGCCACCATCTGGCGGATGGTGAAGATGAGCAGGAAGGGCGCCACACGCTTCACGGCTAGGGCCTGAGTCGCTGCCACCGTGGCCACAACAGTGGCCAACTTCAGGCCCAGGTCAGCCAGGCCGTCCAGCTCCGTTTCACTCAGGTCCTGGGCCTGCTTTCGCTCCGCCCGATAGCCCACGATGGCCTGGACCAGGTCCTGGCACAGAGCACTCAACTGGGCAGCTCTGTCGGCCATAAGGTTACTGTGCTGCTTCAGCAACACCAGCAGGTTGTCGGTAATCGCTCCATATAGATCCACAAAGTCCAGCCACAGGCCGCCGCCGCGACCAATCAGGTGCTTGATGTCCACGTCCAACATGCTGCCTAGCAAGCAGTCAAGCGTCTCGCCGGTCACCGGTATCGTGCGATTTCCGGCCAGATTGCGTTGGGCCTCTAGCAAACGGAGCACATGACCGCGATACGAGACGTCCTTCGGCTCGGGCAGGCGCAGGGCAACGCTCACGCTGATTAGCTCAAAGTGCTCGTTGAGAATCTAGGATTGAGAGACGAGAAAGGGGATTCCGGTTATGGCAAGTCCCTTTAGAATGGATAAAAGTCCTACTTACCGCTCCCTTGACGCTGCTCAGCGAGCACTTGGCGAACAACGCGAGCAGTGTGAGCACATTCCGCAGGACCGTGTGCTGCACCGGCGACTCTGGGCGCGGCATCTGCTCCACTTGGGTGGACAGGCGGCGCAGTAGTAGTAGGAAGTCCTCGTTGGTCTTGTAACCGATGATTAGCTTAATGGCGGGTTCCAAGCACCCAAGCGCCTGCTCCGAGCCACTGAGGTCGCCGCCCGCTTCGATGTCCGCGTTGAGTTGCCGCCAGTAGCTGCTCAGCACGAACTCGATCTCATCCGGGTCCAGGTGCAGTCGCTGGCGGTGGGTGAGGGCCACGTTCAGCAGGCGGATGGCGTTGGCATTCCGATAGTTGAGCTGTTGGGTGGATAAGATGGAACATTAGCTCAAAAAGCTCAAGAAGTCACAGCAGGACCAAGCTCACTGAGTGACCAATGTAGATCTTGCAGATGCGTCGGAAGTTGTCATCGATGGGCTGCACCGCCCCCGTCGTCTGCTGATTTTGCTCCTCCTCCGCCTTTGCTTTCTGCATGTTTTTCTTTTTCGTCTTCCCACCTGGTTTCCCCTCCACTTCCACCTTCTCCTGGTCCAGATGCAGCTGCTCCTGCTCTCTCTCCTGCCGGGCCAAGCGATTGATGCAGCTGCTCACGTAGGTGGCGTACCCGGCCAGTGTTGAGTCCACGAACTCCTTGTAGGCAGCCGCCGTTTTCTTCTTCGACCGGAACTTGTGTTCCACCATCTGGCCGTAGATTTCAAGCAGAGGCTGGAGCTGTCGCTGCATCCTCCTGCCCTGTGCACCCGTCACACTCGACAGCGTTTCGATGGCCAGCAGCAGGAGACGGCAATGCTCCGTGTGCAGCTTGCCATTAGCCGCCAGCTCCGTTCTCAAATGCTCCGTGCAACTGTCCAGGAACGGCTCACAGCCGGCGCTCTGACGACGGATGCAGCGGGCAAAGAGTGTTTCGTAGAAGCTCCAGCCGGCCGCTGAGCTAGTGGGTATCAAGTGGAGCAGGTCGCCCAGCTGCCCGAAGTAGCTGCAAATGGGCAGCGGCTGGCCAAAGTGCATAAGATCTGCCGAGAAAAGATTATGGTTGTTAAATTGCTAATATCGACTTGCAGCATATGCCTTACCTATCAGCAGCTCTAGAACCAGCTGGGCGAGCTCCTGCTGCTGCTCCGAGCAGCTGAGGTCGCGGTAGAGGATGCAGATCACCAGCCAGAGGCGAGAGCGTATTGCGCAGGGCAACTGGGCCAGCGGTAGGCGCTGCAGGGACTCCACCAGCTGCCGGGCACACGGCAACTGCAGCTGCCTATCAGCCTTCTCTCTAAGCGAGCCGATAATGGCTGCCTCTTCTGTGGGCTCGTCCTCCAGCCGCAGCTTGGCCAGAAGAGAGCCCTTAGCCTTCCTGGACTCCCTGGCTGCCTTGGCATATTCTTCGAGCAGCTGCAAAGCCAGCAGCTCCACGCACTCTGCGTCTTGCAGGTAAGCCTCTTCCCAGTTCTGATCCGGCTTCCGCAGGCGCAGCTGCTTTTGAGTTCGCGTGAGTCGGAAGAGTTGCTGCGATCCCAATGTCTCGGCCAAGGCGTCCGGACAGCCCGACTTGCGCTGCTCCTCCTGCAGTAGCCAGCAACTCTCTGCGCGCTGCAGCTCCAAGCGCTGCAGCCGCTGACGACACGAGCTCTTGCCAAAGTTGTGCACCCGCTGCTGGATCAGTGTCCACTCGGCGGGCGGCAAGAAGCCCCTCAGATGCACCTTCCGCTGGCTGGCGGGGTGGCCGTCGGGCCAATAGTGGGCCAGGAGCAGCTCGAAGCTGCTGGCGCGCTCTGTGCACTCAAGGAAGGCGTTCATCAGGCGACGATTGTGCTCCTGGCTAAGCAAAAGGCGGCCGAATCGCTCCAGCACCTGTGCGGTGTGCTGCAGCTGCTGCTCCACCTCCGTCTGATGGAGGTGCACCTGCTCGGCCAGCCGGGTTCCGTTTAGGTATTGGCACAGCAGGGCAGCATGTAGTTCGCGGGCAAAGTCCAGGTTCCCAGGCAGGGGGCTTTTTTCGTGCTGCTGCTGCTCTTCCTCCAGCAATTCCCCGAACGAGTGAAGAAGGGTCTTCCAGATCACCAGCGAGGGCTTGGTCATCAAGTGACTGACAAGCCGCGTGAAGGCCACACCAGCCGAGTGGCTGGGCCAGGTTTGGGAGAGCTGCTTGAAGGCATCGTGCGATGAGGCCTCTATTGTTCCAGTAGCAGAAGGCCATGCCGTGAAGATCACACGCAAATAGTGCTGGCCGTCGTCCTTTTCTGCAACAGAGACAGAATTCTGCAGACGCCGCTTCTTGGATTCACCATGGTCGGGACTGGGCATCTGATAGACTGCCAGCCATTCCTTGAGCGATTTGAGGAGATTCATGATGAACCTCTCAGCCCGACTCAGCCGGCGGAACATGTCCAGCAACAGGACGAGGTACTCGGAGTAGAGCTGCTCCTCCTCACCCGCCTCCTTGTGGGTGGTGAGCAGCCAAACGGTGATCTGGTAAACGCTCTGCTCCAGCAGAAGGGGGTTTAGCCGCAGAGCCGCGCACAGCAGCACGAGCAGCTCCTTCAGATGCGTTTTCCTATGCTGGCGCGCCAATTGTAACAACTGCTCCGAAATGAAGTCGAAGGCGGATAAGGCCTTAAACTTCTCCTTCTGCTCTGGCTCCAGCTCCAGATCTTTCCCATCCTTCTTAGCGCGCTTCCCACGTTTGTTGACGTTGAACTGCAGTGATATGTCATACTTGCGCAGCGACATCAGCAGGTAGGCAGCCAGGGGCAGAGACGCTTCGCTTTTCGAGAAGACGGCACGCACTATCGCCGCCAATTGGCCGCTCTCGTAGCGACTATTGGAGACCGTGGCCTCCAGAAGCAGCAGGCTGACATGCAGCGGCTGGTTGGCGATGCAATTTTCGTTAAAGATGTTCTTCATCTGCTTCTCCAGCTCGGCCAGCTCCTCCACTAGGCTTGCGGCCTTCAGGGTGAGCAGCAGCTCAACCAGCGGACGCACCGTCCTGTCATTGTAGCGTTCGCGCAACTCTGGGAGGTTCTGTGAGCGTCGGGCAATCTCTGCCAGCTGCTTTATAACCGGCACCACGAACTCGGCATCGGAGGACGTCAGCTGTTCCCGCTGCTCCACGCACCTCTGGTGGCACCGGAACAGGCTGGCGTAGCACTCGCACAGCAGCGCATAGTCCGCTCGCAGCGCGTCCTGGAACAGCTCACAGTTTATCAGGCTGAGCAACAGCTCGAGGGCAGCCACATTCGCATTCGCATCGCGGGCAACAATCGCCAGAAGCGCTTTAATAAGCTGGGACTTACACTCCTGACCGACCAGGCCGGGTTGGGCTCGCAGCCCAAAGAGATCCTTCAGCTGCTGCGTGGGCAAGGGCTCCTCCTGCCTGCACTTGGGCAGGGATTCGCCCAGCCATCGGATGATGATCTCGTACTTGCCGGGATAGGGAAACTCGACGGATTGCCAGACGCGGAGGGCGAAGTCAACACGTGCCGCGTACGGCTTGCTCTTGTTTAGCAGCCAGGACGTCAGCTCTGCGGGTGATGGGTGCGGTTATGTACGGGTCACTCCGGGACAAGGGTACTTACCTTCGCCGGTGTCCATTCTCGCCTCGTCCAAGTAAAATTAACAATGCAAGACAACAATTTCGAATTCCGCACGTGTTATTGTCGCGGCCGCCAGTGTTGTAAAGCGTGGTGGTGACTATTTTCAAGCGAAATCTAGCTAGATGTTGAAAATGAATTTAATTAAAATTAATTAAGTAAAATAAAGGTAGAAGCTGGAAATTAATTTTTTTTTTACTATATTAGCCTTTATTTTCCTAGAAAAACAACCAGCAGCTAAAACAGTTTGACCAAAAATATTAAGACAAAATACCAAAAGTTCCGCAAAAATTCAAAGATGGCCACTATATTTTAATTTCCCTTGCCTTTCTCCATATAACATTATGTTATACGAATAAACACCATCCAAAGTAATTAAATATATGTACATATATATGATAAGTAAAACGTCATTCTTTTTAGTTAAGATTACCGAAATTAAACATCATTTTATTGTCAATACAAACTTAAAAACAAGCTTTCATATTTTACATCATGCCCGCCTACTACTATTCTTAAGTTTCAGCTATATTTATGTACATTGCCATTTGAGCAAACATTTTGATGAATAAACTACCAAGTGAAAAACAAAATGACTGCCTGCGTACTATTTCTTAGTAAGTTATAAGGCATAACAAAACTTAGTCCTGTTTTGTGGTAATCACCTTCTTCTGGTCACCATTTTCTCCGGCCTTAAAGATCTTTTCCAGCTTAGAGATGATAGCAATGGCTTCAAAGTTTTTCTCCTTCCGGGCAAATTGATCGATGGGCTTGAGACGGCATAGAGCATCCTCATAACTGTGAACGTTCCGTGGCAGCTCACTGGCTTTTTCTGTTTTGATTTGGGTCTGCAGTTTTGTCTTCTTTAATAGAAAAGTTTGGCTTGCATTGTGCTCCATCTTGATTTTCCTTTTAAGCGGTGCCTTTGATGAGTCCTCGTCGCTGCTGATTTCTATTATTTCCACCGGATCCTTCTTGTGGGCCAAGCTTTTCTTTTGCCCAGACCGGGTACAAAAGCGAACGATTTCGTGCAGATCCAGATTTGTAGTTCCCAGGCGGGGTGTAATAGAAGAGGCCACAGCCGACGAAAAAGTTAAATCGTGACGTTTCTTGAAGTTCATGAACCAGTCGTTGTTGGGGTAGAATGTATAAATCTCCAGTATGTCCCGCAGACGGAAGGTCACACTTTGGAATTGGTTCCTGTTGGGTGGCTCCCCGTGCAGCATATGCAGCCGCTTGCAGAACTCGTAGAGGCACTTCTCCAGAAACAGAATTTTGCTACCTTGTTTCAGTAGAAGATTAGTGTCCACTACGGTATTTCCGTTGGGTTCCACGCCACTTTCAGCGGCCTTCTCAGGTTTTGGGACCATAGAGTTAACTTTGCCACTTAACTGCTTATTCATATCGTAATCGTATTCTAGTAAATGCATGCACTTTTGTGTTCTTCGAATTCCAAGCAATTCATACGATTTACAAGTTTTCCGCTATTTGGCCGCGCAAAGTAGTTCTGACAAAACATCGGAGCTTAACTTTTTTGAAATACATCGATAGGTGTTTCGAACTTTGATTGTTGTTTCAACTATCGATGTTTTGGGAAAGAACAAAAATCATTAAATAAAATTACATTTATGAGCCGTAACGATTCCCCGTTTAATAAAGAAGTAGCTCTTGATCTCGTACAATAATGCTTTTAATACTCAATCATTAAAATAAAAATTATTTCGTATATTAAGAATAATTTACAAGGCTAAAGGGACATCGATAAGTAACAACATCGATTGATTTCTTGCTCTAGCGCCAGGTGGCGACACTATACCCTACAGCTGAGTTGAACAGCTGGTCAGAGAGTGGAAGGGGAAGAAATATCACCTGGGTCGAACTTTCCACTGAAATTCAAATTTTTGTTAACTTCATTCCAATCAAAATTGTTGTCGTCACCTTTTGTTCGCTTTTGCCTGAATGAGACAGGAATCACAATGTTGTTAAACTACACAAGGCTATCATCACCTGGCTGCACGACTCTCCGGGTCTTGCAAATCAGTCGCCTCGCAAAGACACCCTTCGCCCTGCATCCGCCACACAGCCCATCATATAACCATCACCTGGGGCGCTGTCTCCAGCGGCGTTACCAGAACGTGACACTGCCATCCCGTGTGCCATCGTCCTCCACCCGGCCGCTACCGTTCCTGCAAACGCTACGCGGCCTTCATCAGAGCAGCAGGCTGTTTACCAGGAATACCAAGTTGACACTGGCGCATACATCGATAAAGCCGGTCCCAAAGATGGGCTGCTCCCAGTACGGCCGCCTGTTCGGCCTGACCAAGTCGGAGAAGTGGGTGCTTCTAGGTGCGTCATCGTGTCGCCGCTCATTCTGATTTTGCCACTGATTAATCTCTGATTGTCCATTGCAGCTGGAATTGCCTGTCTGGTGGTCTCCTCGGCCATCACCATGTCCGTCCCGATGTTTCTCGGCATCACCATCGATGTGGTCTTCAAAAAGGGCGGCGAGGGCGTAGATGCCGCTGCCCTGGCTAAACTGGGCGAGTACTCCATGCTGCTCTTCGGCATCTTCGTGCTCGGTGGCTTGGCCAACTTCGCCCGCGTCTATCTATTCGGCAATGCCTGTGAGTATAGCATCCATGTGCATACATGGCTCCTAAACCATTTTAACATCTTATTCGGGGCTAAATTAGGCTAACCGTGCGTTCCACTTAATGTGTTGCGATAAGATAGTAATGTTAAGCATGCGTTAGCTTGTTTGATAGAAACCAACTAGATTTTCTTAAAAATCGTTAGTTGAAATGCCAGTAAATGCCTCATACACCTAAGTACATATGTACATACATATCGTATATACATTGAATTGACCAGAACATTCAACATTTTAGCCCTGCGGATGGTGCGGCTCCTGAGGTCGCGCGTCTACAGATCCATGCTGTTACAGGAGACGAGCTGGTTTGACACCAAGGGCACGGGCGAGTTGATAAACCGACTGAGCAACGACACTTACATGGTGGGCATCTCGCTCAGCCAGAACGTGTCGGACGGCCTACGGTCCGTGGCCATGATTGCCGTTGGCTCCGCCATGATGGTGAGTTCCCAGTATTGCTCGCTCCCAACCGTATTTCTCATTGTCGTTATCCAAACGTAGTTATGATTCAACTGATTCTACTAATTCACTCGACAGATCTACACCTCGCCCCAGCTGGCGGCCATGAGTGCCCTGGTGGTGCCTGCCATGGCCGGCTTGGCCATTGTCTATGGACGCTATGTGAGACGCATTACTAGGATGGAGCTGGACAAGTACGCTGAGATAATGAAGTATGCAGAGGAGCGATTTGGCAACATCAAAACGGTGAAGATATTCTGCCGGGAACAGCAGGAGGCAGCTGTCTACGATGCCAAACTGAACGAGGCCCTGAAGATTGGCTACAAGGAGACCCGTGCCAGATCCATCTTCTTCGGTTTGGTGAGTCTTTGACGGAAACAAAGAGAGACCTTGGGCTAATCTTTCTCCGACAGACCGGCTTCACTGGCAACTTCATCATCATCACGGTCCTGTACTACGGCGGCACCTTAGTTCTCGAGGGCTCCTTGACCATCGGCGCCCTAACCGCATTCATGCTGTACGCCGGCTACGTGGCCATCTCGATGAATGGCCTGTCTAACTTCTACAGCCAGCTGAACAAGGGCATTGGCGCCTCGGAGCGCATCTGGGAGATCCTGGACAGGGAGTGCGTAATGCCCATAGACAAGGGCATTAGGCCGCCGTACAAGCCTGTCGGCGATGTGGGTTTCTCGGGCGTCCACTTTACATTCCCCTCTCGACCCGACTCGCCCGTACTCAGAGATTTCTCGCTGAACCTCATGCCCGGCCGCTCCACCGCAATTGTAGGTCGCTCTGGCTCCGGCAAGACCACCATTGCCCTGCTCATGCTCCGGCTGTACGATCCCCAGGAGGGCTCCATCACGGTGGACGGCATGGATTTGCGCGAGGTAAATCCACAGTGGCTGCGGCACAGTATCGGTGCCGTGAGCCAGGAGCCGATCCTCTTCTCCGGCACTATACGCGAGAACATCTTGTACGGCGTGAATCCCGGCGATGGTAACGTCGAGCAGATGTTGCAGAACGCCGTCACGGAGGCGAACGTTAGCGAGTTCACCGACCATCTACCCGATGGCTTGGACACCGTCGTTGGCCAGCGCGGCATGATGCTCAGTGGCGGCCAGAAGCAGCGAGTGGCCATTGCGAGGGCGTTAATTAAGGTAACCGGGGCTGGGAGGGAGTTCGGCATTGAGCTAAAGATTACAAATTATAAATTTCTCTCCTGCAGAATCCAACCATCCTGATCCTGGACGAAGCCACCAGCGCTCTGGACGCCGTCTCCGAGCAACTGGTGCAGGCTGCCCTCGATAAACTCATCCAGGGACGCACCGTACTGACTATCGCCCACCGACTGAGCACCATCCGGAACGCTGATCAGATCGCCGTGCTCAGTGGCGGCAAAATCGTGGAGCTGGGCACTTACGAGGAGCTACTTGGCATTGAGCACGGCGTCTTCCGCGAACTGGTTGCCAGCCAAACCTTCGGCACGTCCTAAGGCCAACTGAGGCAGCACTGGTTATGGGATATACATAAAATATATAGGATATTTATTTGGCTGACTTTAGACCTTAGACGAGATGCACCGCTGGCTGGTGGTGGGCGTCCTGTATTTACAAATCAAATATTTTCACGGCCACGTGATTCGTAAATCAACTGTTTTTAATTTTGTACCAACTTTGTACATAATTGCAATAATACACCACCCCCCCGACCATTGTTAAATACTGACTACCTACTGTCTATTCTCGTGGGCAGGTGTGCTAAAGAGCAGCAGGTGAGCTACATAGATCATAAGTTTTACTTGTATGTTGTTTGAAATTTGAAATACAAAGAGCATTGTGTGATGGAAAGGCATTTACTTCCCTACTTTCTCAACGTTCTTAGCCTTTTATTTATTTTTTGAGTGTAGAAGATTAGATATATTATATAACATTAACTCTAATATGTTTCCATGTACATATACATACATATATGTACATACTGTTCTATTATAGTCGGAATATCAAGTATATCAAGTAGAAAACGATATTGAACGATATTTACTGTTTCAAACATTTTATTGTTATCGTTTACATTTCAGTTTTTTTTTCAAGCTTCTCCTTGTTTGTCTCTAACATAACTCTTCGTCTTAAATCTATTAAACAGGCACAAAAATAAATGCAATAATTTCTCTGTATCTAGTTCCTAAATACGTCCTGTGCGTACATATATATCCAGAAATTCAATACGTGGAACAGCTCGACATGGATCATGGATCAGATCAGCCCCCTACTTCATGGTGGGCATGGCCACGGCCGCCTGGGTGTGGGTCACGTCCGTCTCGCGCCACAGCTGGGTGACGGTCTTCGTCTGGGTGTAGAACTTGATGCCCTGCTTGCCGTAGAAGTGATGGTCACCGCGGAAGGAGCCGCGCGTGCCGGTGAAGGAGAACATGGGCAGGGGCACCGGAATGGGCACATTGACGCCCACCTGGCCGGCGTCGATCTCGTTGACGAACTTGCGGGCAGCGGCGCCGTTGGTGGTGAAGATGGCGGTGCCGTTGCCATAGGGATTGGCATTCACAATGCCGATGGCATCGTCCAGGGTGTCGGCCTTCAGGATCACCAGGACGGGGCCGAAGATCTCCTCGGTGTAGCACTTCATGCTGGGCGTGACATCGCTCAGGATGGTGGGGCCCACGAAGTAGCCGTCTTCGTAGCCGGGCACACTGATCTTGCGTCCGTCAAGGATGAGCTTGGCGCCCTCCTTCACACCGGACTCGATCAGGTCGTTGATGCGCTGGCGCGAGGCGGAACTGATCACGGGACCGACGTCGGTGCCGGGAACATGGCCGGCGTTCACCTTCAGCTTCTGGGCACGGTCCACCAGATCGGGGATCCAGCTCTGGGCATCGCCCACGAACACGGCCGTGGACAGGGCCATGCACCGCTGGCCAGCGGCACCGAAGGCGGCGCCCGCCAGCTGGTTCAGTGTGTTCTCCTTGTTGGCATCGCCCAGGATGATGCCGTGGTTCTTGGCGCCCATATTCGACTGCACCCGCTTGCCATTCTTGCCGGCCCGCTCGTAAATGTACTTTCCGGCCTGATCTGAGCCCACAAAGGACACGGCCTTGATCTCGGGCGCATCGCAAATAAAGTTGACGGCATCGTGCTGGCCATGGATGACGTTCACCACGCCGGGCGGGCAGCCGGCCTCGTTCAGCAGCTCCATCAGCAGCATAGTGGCACCGGGCACACGCTCCGAGGGCTTCAGCAGCATGGTGTTGCCGGTGGTGATGGCCACCGGGAACATCCACAGCGGAATCATGGCCGGGAAGTTGAAGGGAGCCACGCCGGCGGTGACGCCCAAGGGCAGGACCAGCGAATAGGTGTCCATGTCTCGAGCCACGTTCGCCACCGTCTCACCCATCTGCAGCGAGGGGATGCTGCAGCAGTGCTCCACCACCTGGAGGCCACGCAGGACATCGCCCTCGGCATCGGCCAGGGTCTTTCCCTGCTCCTTGGTAATATTCTTGGCCAGCTCGCCCATATTTTCCTTGATCAGAGCCTGCAGCTTGAACATCACCTGCTGACGGCTCAATATGGACTGGTTGCTCCATGACCGGAAAGCTTTTTTGTTCGACTCCAGCGCCGTCTGCATCTCGTCCTGGGTGGCCTTCGGCACGCGGGTCACCACCTTGTTGGTGGCCGGATCGTGCACATCGATCCACTCCTTGGTCTTCGACTCCACGAACTTGCCATCGATGAACAGCTTGGTGGTGGGAGCGGCCGAAGAGTATGTCCTCTTCGCCATTTGGCGGGCCTGGTGACGAAAAGTAATACATATATTTTTAAAATATGTTCTTTTTTTTTTTAATTTTAATCAT